>JABUQX010098412.1:37500-72500 GCA_015478945.1 Trachelipus rathkii
TATATATATATATATATATATATATATATATATATATATATATATATATATATATATATATATTACTGCTGCTACTCTTTTTGCTAAACATAAATATATATATATATATTTATATATATATATAATAATAACCAATAATAATAATAATAATAATAACAACATAATAACTGCTCTTCTTTCTCCTTCTTTATATCTTAATAACAATAATATATATATATATATGCTCTTATAATAATAACTTATACATATATATATATATATATCCACTCTACCGAGCTCTTTTTTCGAATACATACCAAGTATTATAATTTACCATACTCTTTATCATTTTCATATCTACTACTATTGTTTTCAAGTTTCATAACACTTTAGTTTATCCCCATGAAGATTCTCGTTACCTAAGACCATTTTCCTTATTATTACAATTATCAAAATAAATCCTTAATGAAATATAGTAATCATTGTAAAGAAACATGTAGAAACATAGATACAGGAACAACATATATTGGAATCTACTATACTATAAACTGCAGACTCGGCACTAATATTTAACTCTGCATATAAGCTGAAAACTAAAGTCAAACAAATCGTGAATATGATAATTGAATTTCAGAATCATATTTTCAATAACAATAATAATTACATCCTATTACATGGTTCATATATATATATATATATATATATATATATATATATATATATATATATATATATATATATACATATATATACATACATATATATATATATATATATAATATAACTATATATATATATATATATATATATATATATAACTCTAATAACTATGCTATACTATATACTAACATATATATATATATATATATACAAATATATATATAAATAACAATATATATATATATATATATATATATATATATATATATATATATATATATAGATCAAATTATGGTAAATAACAAACACCTTTATTAACTTAAAGAAAACACAAATAAAAAACACGAACACTTGAAACAACAAATTCTGAGTGGTTCACATATTCACAAATGTGGATCACCACTAACAAAGAAAAAAAAATACAACTAAAAAGTAACCCACCTTGACTGAATGTCTTTTTCTAATAAAATATCTTCAAGAAAATTTCTTGTATCCTTTTCAAGGTACTCCAAATGCGAATTAAATGAGGTCCTCTGCTCCCTATCTAACATATCATTTGTAGTTCGTAAAATTTTATAATTATTTTCGGTCAAGCAATTTGTAGAGCTCGATATAACAGAATCGTACACAACTGCATTATTAGCTTTACCAACTGACGCACTATTGGATAACAGAGAAGTACTATTATTACTACTATTATTATTAGTACTACTACTACTATTAATTTGTAAACCTGCACTATGAGGGTCTTCTGATTTTACTTTATTGTTTGTTTGATGCTGAGTAACAACTGATGTTGGAGAAGTTGAAAGGGAAGGTGGTTGATGTTTTACATTTAAATTGATTTGTAATTTATTATCATCATCATCTTCATCACTGAACATTGCATCATCATCACCAATGTGATTCGAATTATTATTCAACTCAACATCACTCGAACTACTGGTGGTGTTCATCCCAATTGAGGAACCGAAGTCGAGTCCCGTTTCTGCCATCAAATCCATTTTGGTAACCGGGCTTCCTGAGCTCACGACTGGAGGGATAAACTCTTCATGTTTAAGGTCTGTTAATGCAGGTGAAGTTGGACAGAAGTCTGGGAATGTGTCTCGGACCAGCTTGCGTAGATCTAAATCCATTCTAGGATTATCAAACAGCGCCTCCAAAGACTGGACTACTCGCTTCTCCAATATCTGTGCCAAGGAATTGTGTACACCAGCCTTTACTTTTTCAGTTAGTGTTGGATGAAAATTTGGAATTATCTGAAAATAAATTAAAAATTAAAGTTTATCCCATTTCATAATATTTTTTACGTAAGTAACAACAAACCCTCATGTAAGATCCTAGCGCACTCAAGACTTAGTCCCTTTACATACAACAAGGATTTAATATCACCAGTCACCTTCCTGCCATTCACAACCTTCCTACTACACTCTGCATCATCCGTTCCCTTTTCATCCAACATATATCCTAAATATTTAAACTCAGACACCTGTTCCAGCTGCTCATCATCTAACATAGCTTCACACCGAGGACTGTCCTCTCTCACAACAATAACCTTACTCTTATCCACGTTTACTTTCAAACACCACCTTTTACACACCCTGCCAAATCTCTCTATCAATCCTCTCAAACTCTCTTCAGAATCGCCAAACAAAACCAAATTATCCACATATAATAGGTAGAGCACCCTAAACTCTTCCATTCTCCATCATTCTAACAACATCCCCTGCCACCCCCACCTCTAATTCTTTCATAACCCCATCCATATACATACACACACACCCACACCCACACCCACATATATATATATATATATATATATATATATATATGTAAATTGTGAGCAACATTTAAATATATATATATTATTTATATGTATATATGAAGATAATGATAGTTAGAAATTTAAATTTCTAAATCTATATTAATATACATATTCGGTGTTATAAGTGTATATATATATATATATATATATATATAGTTGAAGTTAAAGGGAAAGGAAAGTTGAAAAATAGAAGATAGATATATATATATACATGCTATATGTATATTAGAGCAGTTGAAGAAAGAAGAAAGAGGCGAGAAGGAATGGTTGCTGGTTAAGGCATAAGGCAGCATGAAGGGTTATGCTGAAGGAAGGGCTGGCTATATGGCTATATATATATATATATATGAGGGAGAGTACACGCATACTCGAACGATGAAAATTACCTCCCATTTCTTTAATGGTAAGGTCTTCTCTCTGGCAATTCATATCTCTTCACATCACTCATCCTCCGCAACATGTTACTAACCACCATTTATCCACACACATATCATATACACATGATTAAAGTACACACCTTATTTCTAGATAACACCTTACAGACATCCCTACTACTCATATCCCTGTGTGGGGAGAAAGAATTTCCCCACATCGTATGTCCTGCGTGTCGTAGAAGTCGACTAAGGCGGTGGTAGTTGGGTTGGCTGCCCACTACCACCTATTTCTTGCGAATGCCGATGCATGCCTCGGAGATGGTCGTGATCGCCGTAAACGACCTTCTAACTTTCGGCGAAATTGTTATGAATCGTAAGGGTACATGGAATGTCAGAGGAATAAATGTTGAGGAGAAGAGGAGAGAGGTGGGATGGATGTATTTAGAAAGGGCAAATTTGATTTGCTCGCTGTGACTGAAACAAAGATGAAAGGAAAAAGGTGAAATTAAGTGGTATGATGTGAATGTGTGCGCGCTGGTGTGGAAGAGAAAGAGAGGGAGAGAAGGAGTTGCAATTTTGATGAGTGACCTGTGGTACAAAGCCATGGTAGACTTTGTGTGTGTGAGTCCTAGAATTCTAATGGTTAAATTTAAGTTTGAAAAGGTCAGTGTGTGTGGTTGTAATGTATGGTCCATCTGAGGGAACTGCTTGAAGAGAGTAATGATTTTTGGGATAATTCTGAATGATGTCTCTGATGCAAGTAGTAGGAGCTTCTTAGATTGATAGTGTTGGGGGACCTGAATGGCTGGATAGGTGATCAAAAAGGAATGGTATAACAGGTGGTTTTGGGGGTGGGGGGAGAAAATGAGAATGCAGTAGGAAGGTGATTGATTTCTGTGAAGAGAGAGGTATGTGTATAATCATTTCTTTAAACACAAGAGTATCCATATACTAGAGTTGGTGTAGGTAGAGATGGTATCGAAGTGGAAAAAGTATGATTGATTTTGTGTTGGTGAAATAGTGAGATGTTGAAGTATGTGTTGATGTTAAATCCAGTGAGGGGTTTAGGAATGGGATTATCGGATCATTATGTTGTTCTATAAAATTAAGTTAGTGGGGGCTTCTGATGGAGAGGAAGGTGATAACAAAGGAAGTAGGTAAAATTAAGAGGAGAAGTTATGAGCAAGAGAATAAGGATAAGTATAAGAGCGCTCGCAAGTAAATCTGTTAAATGTGAACAAGTTGATACTCAACAAATCTGGGGAAATGAAGGAAGCAATTGTTAGTAGTGCAAAGGAAGTGTGTGGATGTGCTAAAGTAGGAAGTAAGAATGTTAACAGCGAATGGTGGAATGAAGAGGGGATGAAAGCGGTTAAAGGTAAAAAAGAAGCGTGGTTGAATGTACTAAAAGCAAATGATGAAGTTTCAAAAGAAAGATGCTTGGAATTATATAAGGAGGAAAAAAGGAATACTAAAAGGTGTATACGTAGGAGAAAACAAGAGGTAAATGAACAGTTTGAAGGAGGATGAATGAGGACATACAAGGGAATAGGTGCTCTTCTGGAAGGAAGCGCGAAGGTTAGCAATGAGAATAAGGGGAATCTGTTTAGAATAATGAATAGATGGTGCTTTTGTAACAAATTTTAAATAATTTTATTGGAGTGTGGAAAGAACACTCGAAAATCTGCACAATATTAACAGTAATGATGAGGTGTTAGTGAATGTGTGTGGTTTTGATGGTGCAAGAAGGAATAGGTATTTTGGGGATGAGGTTATTAGTAAGGAGGAGGTAATGGGTAGGGTGAGAAAGTTGAAGAATGGTAAATCTGCAGGTATAGATGAAATTACTAGTGAAATGATCAAGAGCGGAGGCGAGATGGTGATTGATTGGATTTGGAAGTTGTGTAATAAAGCGTTTATGGAGGGTATAGTTCCAAGGGATTGGAGGAGAGCAGTAATAGTACCCTTATATAAGGGTAAGGGAGAAAAGGGGAACTAGAAATTATAGGGGAATAAGTTTATTGAGTGTTGTAGGGAAGGTATATGCTGGTATTTTAGTCGAAAGAGTGCGTCGAGTGACTGAGGGACTGATTGGTGAAGAACAAGGTGCGTTTAGGAGTGGTAGAGGATGTGTGGATCAAATCTTTACATTGAAACAAATGATCGAGAAAATGAGGGAGAAGAAGAATAAATTATATTTAGGTTTTATGGATTTACAACAGGCGTATGATAGAGTTAATAGGGAAGCTTTGGCAGGTATTAGTGATATATGGTGTTGGTGGTAGGCTTCTGAATGGAATCAAAAGTATGTATGACGATAGTGAAGCGTGTGTAAGAATAAATGGTGTCAATGGTGATTGGTTTAGGATTAATAGCGGAGTAAGACAGGGTTGTGTTATGTCTCCTTGGTTATTCAATTTGTATATGGATGGGGTTATGAAAGAATTCGAGGTGGGGATGGCAGGAAATGGTTAGAATGATGGAGAATGGAGAGGAGTGGAGGGTGCCCTACCTATTATATGCGGATGATTTGGTTCTGTGTGGCGAATCTGAAGAGAGTTTGAGAGGATTGGTAGAGAGATTTGGCAGGGTATGTAAAAGGAGGGGTTTGAAAGTAAACGTAGATAAGAGTAAGGTTATGGTTGTGAGTGAGGACAGTCCTCAGTGTGAAGTTATGTTAGATGATGAGCAGCTGAAATGTCTGAGTTTAAATATTTAGGTATGTGTTGATGAGAAGGAACGGATGATGCAAAGAGTGTAGTAGGAAAGTTGTGAATGGTAGAAGGTTGTTGGTGCAATTAAATCGTTGTGAATGTAAAGGACTAAGTCTTTATGCGCTAGAGTCTTACATGAGGGTATGTTGTTTTCTGTATTGTATGGTAGTGACTATGGTCTGGAATAAGAAGTATAGATCTAAAGTTCAATAAAATTCAGATGGACAATCTTAGGGCATGCTAGGTGTGAAAAGAATTAATAGTGAGGAATGAACGTATTAGAGAGTGGTGGTGAAGAAAGGGGTAAATGAGAGAATAAATGAAAGTATGTTGAGATGGTTTGGTCATGTGGAAAGGATGAATGAAAGTCGGTTGGTTAAGCGGATGTATAGTGGAGAGTGTGTTGGGAACCGACCGGCTGGGAGACCGAAGAGAAAGTGGATTGAGTCGGTGAACGAATGTCTGAAGGAGAGAAATGTGAGTTTGGCAGAGGCGAGAATAAAGGTGGATAGGAGAGAATGGCGGGGTTTGGTATGGTTGTGGTTCACCTGGGCCAGGGGATGAACCCTTACATTGACGATTTACCATAGTGAGGGTCCAGCGGTCCCATGATACTCTAGGGTGGATTTTCTGTCTGTGACGAGCTCTCACTAATTAATGGTACAGAGGGGGCGGTAAGGCTGGGCTTTCTTTTCGACGTTTGTCATGTTCTCCCTACTGCTTTTCTTTTCCGATGCTTGTACAGCACCTCCCCCCCACTTTGGGGCAAGGAGGAAGGTGAAGAAAGAAAGAAAGAATATATATACATATATAAAGCAATATATTTATATATTATTATATTATTATATGTTATTATTATTATTATTATTATTATTATTATATTATTATATACATATTACATATTATTATTATTATTATTATTATTATTAAACAAGATATATATATTATATATGATTATTTATTATATTTTTATTGTTATTATTATTATTATAGATATATTATTATTATTATATATATATATATTATTATTATATATATATATAAAGATATATGAGATATATATATTATTATTATTATTATTATTAAGTATTATTATATATATATATATATATATATATATATATATAACTCATCACCCGCCTTCTTTTCCCAGACTGGGGGTAAGGTATGTCACATGCACTGGAAACAGAAAAGTAGTAGAAGAATATGACGAAGTCAAAAAGAAAGCTCAGCCTTACTGCCCCCTAGTGAAAACTCATGGTAGTCAGAAAAATCCACTCTAGGGCTTCAGGGACTGCAACGGACCCTCACTATGGCATCTCATCATTTAGGATTTCCATCCCATGTCTGTGTGGGCCACAAACTATACCTCCCATCGCAAAACCCCAACCATTCACTCCATTATGCACCTTTCTTCTCGCCTTGCCAAACTCACATTCCTTTACTGACTCAATCCACTTTTTCTTCGGTCTCCCAGCTAGTCCATTCCCAGTACACTCACCACTATATATCCACAGCTTAACCAACGGACTTATCATAATCTTTCCTATATTGATCAACCATATCACTGTACTTTCATTTATTCTTCACTTTACTCCCTTCTTGCACAAGCCCTAATGCATTCATTCTCATTTTATCAATTTTTTTCCTTAACAGTTTTCATTTATATTATCATATATATATATAGATATATATATATATATATATATATATATATATATATATATATATATATAGTAGTATATATATATATGTTATTGTTATATATAACAACCCATATATATATATATATATATATATTTTATATATCAATACTTACTCTACAAAGGAAGTCTAATAAAGGAAGCTTGTTAAAACTGGATGAGGCCTTAATGAATGATACATTACTAATATTCCAGGCCTGAAAACAAATCTAAATTAAATTACACAGGGAGTAAAATATTAAAATTAATATACCTATGTGAAGCAATACAAAAAATATTCACATACTTCTTCCAAACTAAAAAATTGGTACGATAGAGTATTTTATTTCATACATTCGAACCATTTTAATATATTTGTATATATATATAAATATATATATATTATTATTTTTGTTATTTTGTTCATATGATAGTTATATATATATATATATATATATATATAGTATATTATATATATATATATATATTATTATTATTATTATTATATATGGTTATATATATATATATATATATATATATATATATATATATATATTATTTTATATATATGTTATTATATATATATATATATAGTATATATATATATATATATATATATTACATATGTTATTATTATATATATATATATAGAAGTTCATACATATATATATATATATATATATATATATATATATATATTACACACAAACCTATATTCATTATATTGTCTGTTTCGGTATTGTAAAACAACCAATCATAAAACAAGGAAAGTTTGGAGTTAGCAGTGGCCACAGTCGATGTACATGAAGAGAGAAGCCAACCAATCACAGCCCACCTTGGAATAATATCTGAACAAAGAACCTCGTTTGAGGGATGAATGCAACCGATAATAAACCGAATTAAATCGCTTCGAAGAGTTTGTGACTCCGGTGTGTTTAAATACTGAAGAAGGAGAAGAAGAAAAATTTACATATTAAATTTGCAATATAAGATTAACAATAATAGACTAACAATACATAGAAATTATCGAAACTATCACTGGTCATAAATTTGGGAGATTGCAGGGTTAGCGGGTGGGGTGGGGGGGATCTCATTCCCAGAAATTCAAATGGAAAAAATGGAAAATTCAAACTTGGTAATCCAAATGGAGAGAACTCTGGCCCCAAACCTTACCCTTAGGCAGAATATATATTACAAAGGCAAGAAAATTATTATTATTATTACTGACCTGAAGCTCAAAAATAATTAATTATTATTTATTTAATAAATATGGTTGAATAATGAGCAAAAAATATGATTAATTTATAATCTTTCAAAAATTAACGTATTACCACTTACCTGTTATAGAAAATTCCTGCTCCATTACAATTTTATGATCAAAATTCAATAATAATAATAAAGGTTATGTTACTTCATTCAAGGTGTTAAAACTCTCCTCTCTCCCCACGAAAACAAACAGACAAACATACCCCACTTGAAACAAATTTTAGAAATGCAAATTTGGGGCAAAAAGAATTCCCAAAAGTAAAAAAGATCTTACCTGTCTTTGAAACCATTCCTGATATCTCTTTTGGTTACCAAATTTGACGTCAGTACACAAGAATACCATTTTCTTTTCCATTTCTGGAGTAAGCCTCACAACGAAAAACCTTCGTGACGTTCGTGTTTGCAATAATTGTAAAATTCCTGTTCAAAACAAGTAAAATTTATAAATAAAAAAAAAACTAATATAAATTGCAAAACCATTTATTAATAAAACTCTTAAATCTATGCAATCTAGTTTTTTATTATTATTAACTGCTAATAGCATCAAATTTGAATTTGAGCAGCAACTTAAAAGTTGGAATAATGGAAAAAGAGAGAGAGAGCAAGAGGCTCAATCTAAATGGAAGTTCAGATATTACAGCTTGGCAACTCTTCAATAGCAACAGCTCCTCCTTTGAGGACTCCTCCTGCGGCACAGTCTAATCCTTTCTATCTCACCCTCTGTGACCCAAAATTTAACAGCTATATTCAGTCTTACGTGTATTCCACTGGTAAAGAGTCCAGAACACTCCTTCCTTTTCTTCAATTTTCACTTACTTCCTTTGATTTGCACACTTTCAAACGCTGTATATAAAGACCCGTCGGCCTTTAATTTAGCCCTGGTTTGAATTTCACTATAACTTTGGTGGAATTTAAGTAAGGCCTTTACCCACCACAATAAAAAATAAATTATATCCTGCCATATTATGTTCCATCTCACTATTTGACATTTGTTAAAAAAAATAATTATAACAATTAATATAATACTCCGAACATCACAAAATCCCTTTTTTATAAAAGACAAAAGTTAAAAAAAAAAAAAAGAATTAACTAGAAATCACAATTAAATAATATAATTAATTTCAATTAAATCAAACTAAAATTTTAAATCACAAACAGTTCTGAACAGTGTAACAATCACATCATAATGCTACTTTTTTGATATATGATTCATCTAACTCCTAAAGAGCAAAAATTTTGACCTTGTGTCCTGGTTCTTCAGAGAAGAACATAATATGTAAAGGAAAGCACAATTCTAAATATCAAAGGCTAATAACATCTTCATAGGTATCGGAACATTGTTTTAAAGGGATTTCCTTAAGAGTATCTGCATATTTAATTGTTACGAATTTATAAAGAATTACAAGTAAACTTATATAATTAATGTATGACAGAAAATAATAATTGAGCTATTAAGAGCAGAAAAAATTTGATGTTAGCTAGAAATTAACCGATAACACTTTACAGGAAACTCTTAAAAAATATAAGACTTACGGGGGAAACCGGTGCTCACTATAGACACGTCCGTATACATTGGAGAACTGTTAGCATAACATTAAAATATATAACATAAATTATGAATAAATTTTACCAAAATTTTTGACTTCAACTATACGTGAAATCGTTACAATACAAAACTTAATCTATAAACTTCTACCATTTTCAGACTTCAATTTAAGCAAAATATTTTGACTTCAACCACTTATGCTCTCAACGGCTCAATTTTCCTATATAACTTCCTGTAAACATTTGGAGCAACGCCGTAGTAATAAAAATTACAATATGATAAGAAAAAATTATAGTATAAACGTTTTAATTATGAGAATATAAATACAATAACTTTATATAACTTTATTATATTGTATAATAATAAACAGCAATTGATATATAACGTTATATAAGAGCGTTGTATATAAAAATTTCCCTACACATGCTTGTTCACATAAGAACTGTGGATGAGCGGAGAGACAAACACGACTTCACCTAAATTCTCTATAATACAAAACCTTTTACCATAAACTTTACATAACTTACATAAACTTTACATAAAGCTATGTCCATTACGATGTTACATTAACTTGTCACACTCAAGTAACGGTTTGTACAAACACCTGTACGCAAGACTTATACATCAAAACTTAAGGTACATAAACTTCAAATATATAGAGATATAACTTTAAACTAACTTTATACTAAACTTACAACTTATTACATTAACTTTACATAAAACTTTACATAACGAATGTTATTACATAAACTATACAATAACTTTACATTAAACGAATTACATAAAATTTACCGATTAAACTTTAGAACATAGCATTTACAGTACTTTACATAGAACTTTAGTAATAACTTAAAAGATAAGCTTAGATATATAACTGTGTACAGAATAACTTTACAGTACTTTATATAACGTATACATAAACATTAATGATCTAAAACTTTACAGATTACCTTTGAAATGAATATTGATATTATTGAAACTGTTACAATTAAACAACTTAACGCGCTAAGCTCAGTAAAAAACTTAACACTTGAAGACAAAATATTACAATAAGACTCTAGTACATAAGACGATGTCCTCACAAGTTATATAAAACATATTACGTGAGGGATTTAGTGATAGAACTTCTCTATGAACTTAAGGCTAGTTATGTACAACTGTATATAAACTTTACACGAAATTCTCATATAAACATCTGTATTTTATTTTTCTGCCCACCTTAATATATACACATATAGTACATACAAGCGTTCCTCCATAAACTTTAGTAGTAACTTAACAGTAGTGAGTGAACTATTGACAAAAAACATAATAATTATAAGAGGACTTGTGAGGCCTCACAGCTTTACTAAAAATCAGTTACATTAAACTTAGATACAATCAGAAGAACGGTCTATCATCTGTAAAGGATCTTTTTATAGGAAACACTATAACTCCGACTCTAGTGACGTAGACGTTTATCTAGAAGGCTATATTGTAGGGTGTTATTCAAGAACTTATATTATAAACTTAGATATATATAAACTTCTATATAAAACCTTTATTTAGAAAGCAAATTAATAACATTTAAACATTAATAACATTAAAACCTTAACATAAACTTACATAAACTTTAGCAGATAAACTTTATTAAACCTTGAAATAACGATTGAGTAGATATAACTTTACCATAAGAACTTTACAATAAACTTGATATTATATACTTTACATTTCAACTTTTATCGAAAGAATTGGTACATTAACTATTAACATTGAAAGCTTAGATATATAAACTTTTACATATACTTTATGTAAACGATTTACGATAATAACTTTTCTGCCATACTAACAGCTTTTGATACTAATACACTATTACAATACACATTTGTAAAGACTGAATATATAAATTTATACACTGAAAAAGTTTCAGACAATTACATTATAACATTACATAAGAACTATTTACATTAACATTTACTAACATGATGATATAGTAATAACATTTAGAGTATTAAACTTTATATAAACTAGATATCAACACTAATTAAACTTACATAAACTTTATATAGAAACTTTATACATAGACTTAGTACATTAATGAAGATTTATATAAAACTTAAATTAAAGACGTTACTACAATAAGACGATTTGATGATATCAAACATTACAATCAAACTTTAATAAACTTAGACTATATAAAAACTTTGACATAAACTTGTAATATAAGAAGTTATATATAAACATTTATATATAAACTTAGATATAATAGACATTATACCATGATGTAGAACACGTATCTCATGCAGAAAAAACGATTTACATAAAACTTCATTATAACTTACTATAATAATATGAACCATTTATATAAACTGTAATCAATTGTTTCACGTTCTACGTAAAAACTCTGTATTATAACCACTTACAGTAAACATTCTATTTATAACTTAACGCGGTATATGGCAACCTTAGCTCATAGTAAGACTCTTGATTATGCACCGTTTGTATATAACGAACATTACCAAATAATAAAAAGTATATATAAGAGTAAGATTTATAGCCATATAGCATCCTGCAGTACATAGAAACATTCTATATTCCGGACGACCTCCCCTATCACTCGCGAAGTACTACGTTCATATCACCACCCATTCATAAACTAATTAATTAGGACTTTCAGATCAAAATTGTACAACATTAAAACACAACCTTAACCCGGCTCACCCGCTATATAACTTATAATGATAACTTTACAAAACTTGCACCTGACCCAGTTATAGTACATCTGACTACCATCGACCCTTACTTACATAAACCTCTTTGACAGCAAAACCATTATACTAACGAACTCATGGTAGGCTTTATATGTCCAACTTTAGAAAACCTGTATATTATAACTAACCTAGTTAATAACCAAAATTCACTAACACCGCTTGCATGATAAGAAGCTTCTAGTGCGGCAACACCGATGTAACCACTATATAGCAATTTACTATATTACACTTTAGTATTACAACTTTACTCTAACAGACGCTATATAATAAATAATTATCACATGAACTTGTGCAGTGGCACCCCACATCTTGGTTTATTATCATTTAACCATAAGCTTGCAAGGTATATATAGGGAACTCACTCTAATTACACTAACTTACCTAAACAGCCAAATCGTCTAATCACTAACTTTTACGAATAAGTGTGTCACCTAGTATAAAACATATCTACATAAACTTCTAAGTAACATTCTTACTGACCTAAACCTTTACACGGTAAACTTTACATCATCTGTGTATACATTATACACTATATCTCACAAAATTAAACACTCTAGCATAGTAAAAACGGCTCTAATATATCACTTACACTACTAATTAAACATTAACAGCCCAGTTAAGTATAACTATGTATAGACACCTCTCTTAATGATCACCACATTCCGCTTATATCATGAATGAACGACGAGACATGCTTGACGCTAAAACGTTAACCATGCCTCAACATTGCACATTGAAAACCGTTTACCAGCTAAAACTTACGCACTGTATAACTTATACACTAACATATATCTTAACATTACCTCAAACTCTCATATCATCCAAATACTGTGTTGACTCAGGCTGAGGCTATGGTACAATCAAGCCATAGCATATTAAACATTGGCAGATTGACCAGGCGGGCTATTATAATGACTTCACGCTAATCCTAGAGATGAACCTTCCTAGCACCTTCTATATATTAAAACCCGTTATTTCACCTTCAGACCTAGAATGACCTGTTAGTATGAAGCAACCCTTATATGACAAACTCTTCAAACTACTTCCTCGACGACATCACTAATTCTATCATTTACATATCATAAATGAACGGCTCCTACTATTAACTTAGTATAGAGAACTGCGATTATATTACAAACTTTAATGGTATACCGTTGTATCATTAGACTTCTCCTATCACTCCCGCACTATTCACTTTGCAGCACTTTAATCAAAAACAAATTTTAATTTTCTAGTGCCTTTTCGAATGTAAATTTGTCAATTATTAAAATTTATAAGTCAACGTTCTCACATAACACCCCTGTTATATAAATGGACTTTTCATACACGTGTGGTATGTAACCCATATAGTATGTGGCAGCTGTCGGCCTACTAGTAAAGACTTGTACATACGGCACTTTAACGGCCATAAGACTGTTACATACAATAAACCTTTCAAAAACTTTAGTTTTTCATTTATATATATATATAAGACATTGATATATATATAAACTTTGATGATAATAACTATTATACATAACAGTACATGTAAACTTAGAGATATAAAGAATGATTACGAGATATAACTTTACATAGAGAAGTTTAGATAGTAAACTGACTAAATATAAGTTTTACATAAGGAAATTTTTACTAAAAAAAACTTTCATATAAAAAAAAAAAAAACATATGTTAATAATAAACAAATTATACTAGAGAAATGGAATGCAATATTTTAGTGAGATAATATATAAAACAATAAGTTAACTTTGTAAACAATGATTTAATATGGTCACAAATAAAAACTTATACATAAAAGCAAATAAATTGGAGTGATGTATCTTGCCTATTCCAATAATTTTAAAAAGCCTATTGTAAAAAACTTTTATCATAAATTTATGATAAAACTGTTACACTATAAGTCAGAATACAGATAAACTTTAAATTAACATATATATAATAAACCTGATTATCAGAGTAGTACATTTACAATAGAACCGCGTCTGCTTTAATCCGTCAGCTGCGCCAGCGGATAAGGACTTTGACAAAATGTGTGAAGATAAACAGATAACTTATGCGTTAACTTTTATATAAAGACATATTATATTTGAAACTTGTAAAATAAATTAGCAATAATTTTGACATAATATATAGATTGAGATAGATATAAAACTTTAGATAATAAACTGCTACAATAGAACTTTACATACTTTATATAACTTTATATTAAATATTTACATAAACTTACATAAACTTTACATAAATTTACAATAGAAGCTGTTACATATAAATTCATGAAATACGATTAACATTTACATTTGGCTTATATATATAACTTTACATATAAACTTTACATAGAATTATTTATATATAAAGCTTTAAATAAAGCATTTTAACATAAACTTGATATGATATTAAAGCTTACATAGAAAGCTATTTATGTAAACTTGATTATATAAACTTATTAATAGTAAAACATTTAATATAAACATTTATAGAGAAGCTATTATATAAGATTATACAATTAAACCTTTAAATCTAAGAACTTACTTTAGAACTGGTACATAATAAGTGATATATAAAAAACATTTAGTCGTAAACTTATGTGGACAATATGGTTAAGAATCTGATGGATAAGCATTATAGCATAACTATGTACATAAGCATTCTCTCATAGAGAGAAACTAATAGAATAAGGTAATACTACAGAGTGTCTAGCAAATAAAGACTTTAGCAGAGAAATGGGGAACGTATATAGCAGATAAAGCATTATGAATCGAGAAGAACTCTCAAGTCACAAATTATAGTGCTGACGTTAGTATGTCTCTTTACATAAACTTTACATAAAGATTAATTGATACATAAACTTGGAGAGTTAGATAGGGGAGGTGTATTGGCTAATAATAAGCTTAGGGAGGGAGAGGGTATATGAAGCAAGATTGAGATATGATGAGAGGACGTTAGAAAGGTTGTAATAAAGTGTATAGACATGCACATAGTTAAAGACGTTTAATAACTCGTGAGAAACTATTACCAGTTCCAACATTTACATACAGAATTTAAGAGGTGTGATTATAGAGATACATATAGTGTGAGCGTTGAAAAGACATATAGCTAACGTTAAACGGATGTGTACATGAAATCTTCCATACTGAAAGGAGTTTATAAATAAACTGGTTAAAAGTACCTCAACTGTGGAATAAGGGAAAAGGAAGGAGGAACGGGAAGAATAATATAGGACATATGGTAATATGATATACCTTGATATGTAAGAACATTTTGATTATAACGTGCGATGTTTGGCGAAGAGGACGGAATCAAAGAACTGTATATGAACTGAAGCGTGTGTGTACATAAACACAATATTAATACGAGAGAAGGTGCCATATTGAAAGACTGTGGGGAGCAAAGCGGACATAGATAACTAAAACTTAGGATTGAGATAGAAAATTTAGAGGGATGCAATTGTGAGCAATAAAAAGAGATCAATGTGAGATATAAGTTGAAGCTTGGTGGATTGACGATGCATACATATACATACAAGCGATTATACGTTAGACATATTATGTACATAAACTGTCTCTACAGAAATTACACAGTAGGAGTTAAAAATAAACTTTTACATACGTAGTAGTGAGCGATTTAAAAGCGTTGCTAGCCTGATAAAACGTTAACGAGTACAAACATATTACCTAAAACATTGAGTGTCAGAGTGTGGACATAGCTTGATATGTCATCAACATATAGTATAGTTGCAAGTGTATAAGTGGTTAAGTAATAAGAGATTATGTAAATAGTAAGCGAGACGTTTATATACAGCTTGGTTGTAGTATGAGACACCTTGTGATTATAAGACTATAGTTATGAGTATAGTGTAAGGACTCATTTGAAAGAAGGAGAGTGTGTATAAAGCGAGCAGTGTTATATAAAGAGGAGCGAGTATTGAATGATAAAGCTAGATATAGTAGAAGCTTTGAACATCGACACTCTAGGTAAATGAAGATTCGATATATAACATCTCTGTACTAATATACATTGTATATGAAAGCCACGTGTTACATAGAACTTTGACATAAATCTGTTACTAGACGTGCACTGAACAGTAAACTGTTAGAAGTGACAGGACGGTTGTAGACAAATCTTTGCATAAACAAATCTGTGCACATAAGTTTCATTTACATGAAACTTTACGTAACTTTATATAAACAATATACTTTACATAAAACTTTTATAACTTTACATACTTTTATGTAAACATTTAGGTTAGTCACAATGTCTTCAGTATTGAAACTGATATTTAGAGAGACTTTATTTTAGTAAACACGACATTATATTAGACTTCTTTTTAGAATAAATGTCTAATTTATCTCATATAAATTTGATATAGGAAAGATTTACATAAAACTTTATATAAACTTATTGCGCCTGCAATATATAAACTATTACAGTAAAAAAATATATATATGAACTTACTAAATTAAAACTTATACCATAAACTTAGAGGAAGAGAAGTACAACCAAACATCCAAATGAACTAGCTTCACATAACTATTACAATATAACTTTACATGAATGATTAATATGATTAAGATTTTTACCACTAGAGATGCACCATACATAACCATTTTTCAGGTAACTTTAGATAACATTTTAGGGTATCAGTAAATTTTACAGATATAGAGCACTAAATATAAATCTTTTAGGAGTAAGAGAGCTGAATTTAAAATTGTACATTTCACAACTTGGAATATAAACCTGTTATATAAACTTTATTTAAAAGTTTATATTAACTTTATATAAATTTTACATAATTATTATACAATTCAAAAGCATGTTATTGTAAATATTATTGAACTTTACAGTATCATTGCTGATATATAATCATTTTACTACAAATGCTTCTAGACTTGCTTTAATAATATTAGAACTATATTAATAAACATTAGATATATAACGTTTACGATTAAATCATTATAGAATAGAGAACTATCAGGCACATGCATAGAGGAAAGTTACAGAAAATCATTATACCATAGAACTGTATATATAACTTTATTATTATTATCTATTTATAATTAAGAACTTTACATAGAACTTTGACTGAGATAAAGCGAGTAATTGACAATATAATAAGTAACCATTTATAACAAAAGAATAGCTTTCTCAGGACTTTTATTCTTTAATTACAACTTAATATACAATTGAAACCTTATTAAACTTAAAGATAAACAGCAGCGATTATATAATACAACGTTTTATATGAAAGCTTGTAGTAAGAATGGAGCCTTAATAATAATAAAAAATGTGGTGGTTGTTGATTAAGACTTATGAAGTATAAACTGTATATGCATAAAAATTATATATGGAAAAGCGTATTGATGAAGTGACTTGAGTACAGTAAACTATATATATGATAACTCATATGACACCCTAAAAACTTAGTATATAAATTTATTATGTGAATAGCTAGTTAGTGATATAAACTTAGATCACCGATTGATATTATAGGATTGGTACTATTAAACTTGTACGTAAGCTTCTTACAAATAACTCTATACTAAACTGTGTACATTGACGTGTACACGTTGAAGACATAGTACAAACGTTAAGACTCTATACATAAACTTTACAGAACTTATACATAAAACTTACAAAACTTTTCATAAACTACATAAACTTTACATAACTTGTACTTATAAGTAACGATTTATACATAGTACATTTTACACCAATTCTAAATAAACTTTACATATAAACATTACGATAACTGATTTAAAATAAGTTGACATAAAATGCATTTAATCATAAATTATACTTTGAACTTATGAATATATTAAGACTTCTATATATAAAAGACTGTATATAACGTATTATAATAAACTTTATTAAGTATAAATTTACTATCTTGATATAATATAACATATGATTATATATAAAACTGTTAAACAGTGCAATACTAATAGTATATAAATATTATCAATGATTCAGCCTTCCCTTTAGCAAATAAAACATTAATAAACACGGAGACTTATGACATAAACTTTGAGCAAATAAAATTGCAATTACTTCGTCGCTTTGCTAAGACACCTACTTTAACAAGTGTAGCATATCTGTGAGCATACAATAATAATCTAGCCATAAAACTATCACTAAATCTTTAGTATGAGAAACTGCTCAAGGTATCAACTGTACATGGTGAAATTATTATAAACTTATATATAAACTTGGAAATTGTATAAATTTAAATAAAATAATTTAAGGATGATCATACTTTTGCGTCTTTACATATTATATCCTGTTTCCATACTTGGCTGGTGATGGGAGGATTGACATAAAACTATCATTAACTTTATATAAACGTTACCTTATTAATAAGATTCGAAAAGTCTATAAAGCTATAACGCTAGTCGCAGTAACAAGTCTCTGCTAGACGGTCACGGGACTCATACTGAAAAATCTGTCACATCAACTTTTACAAAGTACTCTCTAGCGACTAAAACCATTGTACAAGAGAAACCTTTAACACTATTAAGATATGCTTGGTTAATATAACTTTATATTAACTTCTATGAATTAGAAAGACGGTGTAGCATTAAAAGCTGTTACATAACTTATATGATAAAACTTTACATAAACTTTACATAATTTATGTACAAATAAGAGCTTGATCGTGTGAACTTGTAGATATAATATTGTAGTATGAAGATTTACTAAGAAAGTACTTTGTAATGCAAACCTATATTATTCATAGACACATCTTTTATATAAGCTTAAGACATAAAAAAAAGACAGTGAGCGAAAATCGTCATTAATAAAACTATCGCTAATTCAGTTAAACTTAAGTACCTCATTCTCTTCTCCTCTCTCTCAAAACTGTTACCAAGGAGAACGTATTAAAACATACACAAGTAATTAGATCGCAAAAATGTAATCACATCAAACGCGTATCTATATGATACGATTTGATGCATATAATACATGTTTACATAACTTTTATATGATGACATAACGTGGTTATATTAAAAACTATATACACTCAGATAGAGCTGTGGTATAGGAAGTGAACGGTCTGCTATAGTAAACTTCCACGAACTGATATGAAACGGGTATACAAAGGGCCCTCACTATCCAGCTTTGACTACCGCGAACTTCAAGTATATGAACTTCTTGCGCTACTCAGACTAAGGCAATTATAGATATCTCAAATCGCAAATGTTTTTGCTTTTAAAAATATAATATATAGAGCAGAGATTAGATGATAATCGCCAGAGATTATGTTTCAGATGAAAAGATCGATTCGTGATAGACAGGTGATAGATAAGAATTCAGAAAAATATTATTAGAATATTATTAAAATTTGATTCAATTACGGGCTTCCTGCATCATCGGAAGTAAATTGACCAAGTACGATATACCAAGCACAATTTTAGATGATTAAAAAGGAAACGAAATGAGGAATGTTCAGAAATCAGGATTTTGGATCAAACTCTTTCGAAGTTATAATTTACTCAACGCTAAATGATTGATTTGAGAGAAACGCCTAAATGCTTCGAAAGTTCGAACTAAATAAAGGTTATAGAAACAATTTCCAGATATGAACAATTCATTAAGATATACAATATAACCTAACCTATCCTAGGGTAACCTAATTTAACCTAGCTCCCCAGCGTAGCCTAACCTAATCTAACCTAATCTAAAAATTACAATTTCAGTAGTGAATTTGACGGACATAATGACAATTTACCCTCTCGTTAATGCTCCAAATCCTTTCACTTATTTGAATAAGGTAAGGTGTGTTTTACCAAATGGGGTTTAATCTTACGTTTGATAAGCACAATGTTTTTTTTATGTATGTTTCATATCTTTTCACTTGCTTGAAAAAGGTAAGGAGTGTTTTATAAATTTCTAAGAAATCTTTTGAAATATGAAATTGTGTACGATGTTAAGTGTGTAAGTTGTGTGTGCTCATGTGGTAATGTTAAGGTTAGAATGTACATGAATTTGTCACCTAAATACAAAATTCACCCCGAAATGTTGACCCCATGGATAGATATGATTCATTGAGTGTAACGATTACAAATAGAGTGTATGCGAAAGTTAGATGAAGAGCTGACCGAAACCCTTCCGGAAAATCTTGCTTTCTTCGATTGATTATTTTTCTCCAACAGTTTTCTTTTCCTCCCTACTTTTATCTAAAATAGTATATAACCCTGTATTACATTCTCCTACCATAACTTTTAACCTAGCCTGCCTCCAGCCCGCGCTCTGTAAATGAAGATTGTCAAAAATAAGATTGAGCATATTACCGAGTAAGGCAGGGAATAACGATATGACACCATTAGGGAGGAACACTAGGAAAAACTGTTGGTACGGAAAAAATATCAAGAAAGAAAATGCAAATTTTCCTGTAAGGGTTAGGGCGGTTCTCATTCTTTCACTTTGTTTTTTTAACAAGTATTTTTTTCATTAGTCATGCTTGTACTAGATTTATAAATAATCATTCCATCAAAACTGTTTTAATAAACATCGAGGGGGTTAACAATTCCACCAACGCATTAACAGAACTGGCGAGACACAGGCCACAACTTTACACACTTGACCTCAGCCACACCCATGTTCGATATTTCATTAAGATAAATGACTCCCCATTAGAGGCAACGTCTGATTAAATACACTCTCTTTACCTGTATTGAAGCCAGGGAGAAAGATTTGAAACTAACCATAAACAAAACATATAGTATGTTATCAGAAACTCGTTAAGATTAAACCGCATTGTCGTCCAAAAAAACAAAACCACTTCTTTATTATCGATATAATTGATTGCCAATGTCTAAAAGAATTAAGATTAAGTAATTCTGAGCCCGTTTTTCGCCATACCTAAGAAAATATTGGTATTATTTGTAGATATTAGGCGTTTGTACCGCTCCGCCTAGGGAGTATAATTATCAAATAACCTTACGGATTAGCGCTTAGTGAGTATTGGCCTAATATCGTATGAAATGTGCTACAATTATCTGAAAATGAGTTCTACTCAAACCTGTGATTTATTCATACCTTGCCCGAACATTATAGATTTCTCTCAATACATATCAAAAAGTAGATATAATAATCTTTGTTATCAAAATCCTCATATTTCATTACCTGCAATTTTTCTTCTCAATATAGATAAATGTGACGCTACTGCTAAAGATATAAGATATTACGAGGCAAGATATAGAAGCATTCAGAGTACCCGAAGAAAATAAGGAATCTAAAAAGATATGCTCCAAAGGATCCAATATAACGAGAACGCAGGTGTGAAAAATAAAAACTTATAGTGGTGCATAGACTGTAACAGAATATATAGAATAAAATGAAAATGAATCACTGTACATTCCAAATTTTATGCACGGAATAAGGTCAAAGATAAATATTTTAGAAGATTTCAAAAAATAAATATTAATGGTTAAGTATCATCAATTATAGCGAGACTTAGTGACGAAGAGGAATTTAGTGTAGTAGTGAACAAGGGTCATTTTCGTTTTCCAATTTATGGCATATATATATCCTACTACTTAACATGGTATAAACTAATATTATTATATATATATATATATATTAAAATATATTATAATAATTAATAATAATTAATATTAATATATTCAATTATTTAAATATATATAAGAATAATATATATATATATATATATATATAAATATATTAATTATATCTATAATATTTATATATTCTTAATAATATATATATTATATATAATATATTATATATTATAAATATATATATATTAATTATTATAATTATAAGTAATAAAATATAAATGGCTAATTATCTAAGGATTATTAATTAATAGAGTAATTAATAATTAAATATATTATTATATATTAAGATTCATATATACTTAAACTAGACCCAACTTAAGTCATCTTGCCATGTTCTTCTAATACACTATTACCTATAAAAATGTTTAGGTCTATCCTATATAATATTATATTAATATCGATTGAACTGAAAAGGCATTATATTACATAATTTAAATTCATATTCTATATTGATATTATTTAGGACAAATTTATATAAAGGGTATTTAATATGAACACTATATATATATAAAATAAATAGATATTAACCTAATATATATGAAAGTCTATTCTTCCAGTTCCTCTTCATATATATACTATATAATATATATACTAATTACTATAATAATAATAAATATAGATAAATAATATAATAGCCACTCTAGGATCTAGTAAATCATATATATATATATATAATATAGTATACTATAATATACTATACTAAATATATATATTATATATAATATATCTATTATATTTACATTATAAAACATATATAGAGTATATATAATAATATATCACCTATATATATGAGTATATATATAATATATATACTAATATATATATAATATATTCATAATATTTATATATAGTAATATATACTATAGTATATATATATATATATAATAAACATATAGTATATAAATATATACTATATATATATATATATATATATAATATATATATATATATATATACTATATATATATATAGTACTATAGTATATATATATATATATTATACTATATATATATGAATATATATATATACTATATTATAGGTGGTAATGAATATTATATATATATATATTAGTATTATATATATATCATATATATATATATTATATATATATATATATATAATATAGTATATATTATATTATCACTATTCCTATATACTATATATATATATATATCATAGATATATATATATATATATAATATATATTATGTATATATAAGTAATAGATATTATATATATATTAAATATAATATATATATATATATAGTAATATATAGAGGTACTATATATATATATATTATACTATATAGATATATATATATATATATATATATATAAGTATATTATAAAAAGTATATAATATATATATAGATAGTAAAATATATATAGAATATATATAATATACTTATATATCATATAATAATATAATAGTAGAATATATATATACTATATAGTATATATATTATATTATATATACTATATTATACTATACTCAGATATTATATAATATATAATATATATTATATATATATATGAGTTATATATATATATATATATAAATATCATTAATATTATACTTTGCAATAACAATTATAGTATATATAGGTATATATGCGTTAAGTATAATAATATATATTATTATACTATACACTATATATATATATATATATATATAATATATATAATATATAATATAATATATATTATTTAAATTGTTAATATATATATATATAATATATATTATAATATATATTATATATATATAGATCTATATATATATATAATATATTATATTTAATATATATGTAAATATATGTATATATATATATTACTAATATATAATATATTATACTATTATATTATATTATATATTTATATATTATATAGTATATATATATTATAATATATATATATTATATTGGATATATTATAGTAATTTCAAAGTAGTATAATATATAATATATATATATATATGTATATTAATATATATATATTATATACTATAATATATATAATATATAAATCATATAATATATATATGTTACTAATGATATTCCTCTCATTTATATACTATCTAATTATATAGTATATAGATTATATATATATAGTATAGTAGAAGGAGTATGAAGTAGTATATATATATTATATCATATATACTAATAATAGATTATATATATATAATATAGTATATATATATATATAGTATATAATAGTGAGTATATTAATATATAAAGATATATATATATATTTAAATATAATATATATTATGTATGTATATATATATTATATGATTATATGATACAGTATAGAGTAAATATACTTGAATTTCATTTCAATCACTTGATAAATATCTATCTATAATTAATAATATATAATTATAATATATAATATATAAGTATATTATAATTAAACGATATATATAGTATATATATTATGATGAGATTGACTATATATAGGATAATAAATAAGTAATACAGAGATGAATATGAAATATAAATAGTATATAGTGAGAATGTTATTAATGGATATATTATTAAAAATTAGTAGTGGAAGATAATGAAATATAATCATATAATTAATATTAGATAATATATGAATAGGGGATAAACATAGAACGACCGTTTGGAGGGACATTCTTTTCAGTACTAACTTTCCCCCGTCCCGCCCCACTGAATACTCCTCATCTCTCCATACCCCCTCAACATGGCTTACCCTCTTTGCTTTTCCAGACTTTACATTTCTTTACCCATTACATGATTCTTAAGCCTCCTCTGAGAATATGATCCAAGAAATGTCTTCCGAATACCCATACTAGCTATGAGAAAAACTGGTGGAACTATCGGCTAGGGATGTCAAAGAAGCAATATAACGCTAAGTACTGCCGCGACTACCGTCTACTGACCATTGACGTAATTGCACAATCCGTATTCCCACTGTTCGCCGTGTGTGTTGAGCGATGATATATAACAAACGATCTACCGTTCCGAAGCCTCCATAAATTTTTGTTAATAAGAGTCGGTATACTCTTGATCCGTGAAGTAGCAATTGTCTGGGTTTGTTCTAGTATCCGGTCGTGTCGTGAATTGAAGCGAGCACACTCCCTTACGCCGATCGTTATTAATTTGTCATCGCTGTACCGAATGGATTTTACACATTCATAATGCGCTGTCCTGTGGCCTTTTGCTCATAGTGCCAACTCTCTGAAATATTCCCGCGAGGTAATGTCTCCTTTGTAATTGTGATGCTGGCTTCTATTTCTTCTAACAACCAATTATTTTTTTTTTTTTTTTTTTATAAACTTTGTTTGTTTTTGCTTCTTTTCTTGTTATTTTTTTGTGTTTTGTGTTTTATTATTATAAGTTTAGAAGAACCCTTAGTTTGACTAATTAATCACGCGCGGACGGGCAATAGGCTACAATTATTTTCGAGGAGGGGAAACTTCTCTAATTAATTCTACCTAGGATTCCGAGCCTGTACTAACCGCGACCTAATCTGCACATGCGTGACTGACCTGTCGCTCTTAACCAAGGATTGAGGACCACCTGTTTAGAATTCATTTCTCCACGTTCTATCTTTCTCTCAAACTAATTGTTGTGTGAGTTTTAAAATTTATTGTCATCTTTAATATATGATGGCGAGTGGTGATAATAGGGGAAGCGTATTAGTTATAACTTACATCATTTATATCTAAGTTGTTAGTATTATCCTATACATATTAGTAATATTTAATGAGCTAGAATATTAGCTCACTCGTCATTCATTAACACAGTGCCTATTATAAACCTATTTGAACATTGAATATCCCTTGTTTAACGCCTATTAAATCCGTAAGTATTGATATATATATCATAATATATATATATATGTTATACAGATATATATTTTAACATTTTAATTGTTTATATACAATGCCGACTCGTACTTCGTGTGATTAAACTGCAGCATTTATCGAATTTACATAATTTTATATTATAATAGTATTATCTTTTCAAATTTGTTACTTTTATTATTTTACTTTCATTTATATTTTGTATTTTTTACTGATATTTTATTTATTCATTTAAAGTCTATAACTAACATTTTCACTAAATAATTATATTTAATCTTCCTCTTAGTTGCTTTGTTAAAACGATTTATCTTTAGTTCTTTATAGGTATAATATACATTATTTATGTCCTTACCTTTAAACTTTTCCAATTTTTAATTTTCACTCTATAAATTTTTAATTATAATATTAACTTTAAGTACCATTTATAACTAATCAATTATCATTATATCATACATATGTGCTTAGTATTTTCCCTATAGTATATCCTTGATAAATATAGAGTCTTGGTTATAGTACTCAGAATATAACCCATCTCGATATGATGTATATTATTTAGTTTCAATATTTTATAATTTTTTCTTATGTTGTGAAAGGAGTAATCTACTTAATGACTTTATGCGTATGTCCCTCTCTCTGTCATTCGGTTCATACTTATAATTACTGGTTCCCTAGGAATCAGACCCAATATCCATAATTACTTATATATAATTATATGATATACTAATATTATATATATAATAGATATTAACATATTTTATATAGTAATATAATTAAATACTAATATTATATAATATATCATTATTAGATATAATATTTTTCAGACTTCATTATTATATATTTTAAGTACCTTAATTGTTAATTAATATCTATATATATATTATATATAAATTATAAATATTATAGAGAATATATCATATATATTAATTATATATAATATTGAATAGCATTAAGAATAAAATACCGCTATAAACATCATAAAATAATAGTATTTTCACTCATGCATAGTAAGTACATACGCGTGAAGGCCATCATCCTTGCAGAATGAGCGTGCATGTGTTTGACCACTTGAAAATCGGTACTTGAAGACAAGAGAACAATCAAAGAAACGAGAAGATACTTTAATCTGTACATGTCAAGAAGAGTCAATTAAAGACATACGGGATATTACCTCCCGTCAATACCGCACTCGAACGTATGAGCCAAACAAGGGTAACCGACGCATTGGATGTAAATCAATAGAATACACAAGAATAAACGGGCTTAAATTTATGACTATAATGAAATGGCAAATATATATTTAACCTTGCAAAAAATCAAATTGTAATTGTAAAATACCCCACTAATGTATTATCAACCATGCTAGGCATAACGATCCTCGACCTTTAGCAGATGAGCGTGCATTGTGGTTGACCACTACGCTACGACGAGAAAAAAGAGAGAAACCGGGAATACTTCTACTGTCCAAGAAGAGAATTACTACGGTACCTCCCGCTCGCACTCGAACCGTATTAATGCTGGGATTACCGCGCATGGTGAAATAATAATACCATAAATTACAATATTACAACAATATTTGATTTCAAGGTTAAAATTATTGCATTCCATTAACTTCTAATCATCCGGTCTAGGTATTATTATTCACCATGCCAGCTGTAGGGTAACCCGATTTGGACCCTACGTTTCGATAGTGCCGAGACGGGAAGGGAACCGTAAGTTAAATTGCTCTTCTATTGACAAGATAGAAGTATTCTCGCGTTTCTCTTTTATGTCTCGTCATTACTAGCATAGATGTGTCAAACACAATGCACGCTCATCATGCATAGTGTTCTTATGAGTATTCATAGTATACCGTAGTCTTATGGGTGGAGAAAATATACACCATTTTATATAGGTGTAATATTACAATTAAAATAATTTTGAATTAGAAAACAAAAAAAATTAAATAAGTATAAAATAAATAGCATATTGTAGAGATATTCTCGATGATGTCAGTTTAACTGTTGCGTAAATATATATAGAACTCACTCTGAGATAGAATTAGGTAAGATATGAACTGAAGAGTGAGAATAAAAGTAAGAATAGTAAGAGATTATAGACTGATTATAGTAATGATTTATATCGTATATTATATCATAGTACTAGTATCATATATGTAGAATATATACTGACTATAGTACTATGATTATCATGACGTTACTGAAGTATGTGGATAGCATACGTATGAGTTAGTAGTGGCTTTTTGTTATAACGAAGAGCACAGCAAGCCATGCGCATGCATTCGTTTATACGAGATAATTGTATAATGTAACAAATACTTAATAAGCTTTCTATTTTCATTCCTGAAAAGACAGACAGACCTGATAGAAAATCGGAGAGTCTGAGAATGAGTTATTGCTAGAGCGATAAGAGAGTAGAAAGAAGATTTGGTGCGACGTTTACATGCGATGCACTCAGTCAAAGTTCTCACTAAAAGTATCAGGACGAACGATAGCATAAAATGATACCGATTTAACTTTCAGTCATGTGGGAGAATCCAGCGATAAGAATAATTTAGCTTATTGGATGTGCCATGATATAGAAGTTGACTAACAGGATTATTCTTGCAAATTTATTTATGGAATACCTAGTGCCCATTATGCACTTAATTATATCAACAAAATTATAAATATAACCAAAACAAGTTCAACAGATCAATAACACAAAAAATGTGCAGTCAATGTTGAAACGATCTGTCTAAACTATTATATTAAGCGAGATTTTGAACTGGCTATGTGATCATATAATATGTTTGAAAGAGAAAAATATTTTTATGTATTGGAGATTTGTGTAAAAATGATAATGATTAAAAGTTCTTATATAAGCCTAATATATAAATTAATAGATTAATTAAGTATATAGTAAAATATACTCGTGAATATTTTATTAAACAATACATGGATTGGTGTGAGATGTAATAATATAGTATTATATTGTATTATACTGAGTACTATTTTACTATAAATGTATACGTAAGTGCACTCAAAACTTCTTTGTTCAATATAGCTCTTATTATCAGAGATAGCTTTTGGTCCCTTGGTCTTGCTAAGATACCAGCGTACGGTCGCTCCGGATGTAAAGCCTCATTCCACAGATATTTAATTTTATTAGATTAAGACCAAAGAAAACATAAAGAGGATAGGTAAGCGATCTTTATCAAATAAGTAGAGCCTAATAGAGGTTAAGGGTGAATACAAATAATTTCAAATGGCGAAATTAGGCTTATGTTTTTTTTTTTTTAAAAAAAAAAAAAATATTTTTTTTTGAAGTTCACGTTTGAATTTAGTGATAATTTAATTTAAATTACTAATTTTGACTCCGAAAGTGAAGAAGATAAAAGCTAAAGATAAAAAATTCGTGAAAGAGTAGTGATTATCAATAAGAATCAATAAGGTTCAAAAAATTTCTGAACCATATAAATTAATAAAAAACAGTGCAGGGATATAAATTTAAGTTGAAACAGAATTAATTAGCAGTAAAATAAATTTTACGAAAGTCTTGTTAATAGATGTTTAAAGTTAGATATGATTGCTCGTAAATAATGATATAAGTTATCGTCATACATATCATGTATAAAGTAAAGGAGAGTGACATGGAAGAAATCAGCAAATTGGATAAAAACAAATTTCTTGAGGATACTATGATAGCAATTCGGAAGAACCTGGACTTTACCTAGTATCTCCTCCTGCTCCTCACCATTATTTAGCCAAGTTCGATGCAGATGTCTAGTGTTGCTAATGAAAGAAACATAACCACTCGTGTTTGGTGAACTATGATTGATTGTTCGCTCTCAGAGAAAGTAATTTTTGGAGTGTTGAATATTGTTCACGGTCATATTAATCCTAAGTATGCAGCTCTGTATTTTCTAAGTTTTACAATGAGTCCAGTTGTTTTACTTTAAGGCATGTGAAAGTAGGGAGTATGACTGTTGTCTAACCTAGTTCTTTATTTATGTTATATTACATACTTAATTGTCTTTAGACGTTGGTTTTGTGGCACATTTTGGCACATTTTTAGAAATTTTTGGGACTGGATATCTTTTTTTCGTGTCTGATAAATTAGCAAAAAAAAATGTAACGTTTTTTTTTATTATTAAGGTTATATTTAGCTTATTGGTAATTAACGAGTAAGGTACTACAGATGAGTTAATAAATGTGTGATGGATTGAGAGTTAGATTGTATATGATGGTGTAAGGTATTGTAGAATCTCTCATCGCGATATATGGTGCGTGGTATATTTAGGTTGTGGTAACATATGAATGCAGACGTTAATATATTTATTTATATAGTGTACGTGAAATATTTAAGCTTTATAAGTAGTTAAAAAAATTTGTAGGGGTCCTCCAGCTTCTTTTGTGTACCTAAATATGATTAAGGCGATTGTTGAATCTTTGTTAAAAAGATTATAGTACCAATAATCTTGCTGTATGAAATAAATTTTTCCACTTAAAAAAGTTTTTACGGATTAACTCATGATGGGATGAATTTTTGTAAAGAGAATGTTTATTTATTGATGTTTGGCCCACTCACAAGTATTCTATACGCGTCTCAAATCTTCGTTTTGGTGAAACTCTCGGTTTCCAATAATAAGAACTATTCTGATGTAAATATGGTGGTTTGTATAAGATCATTCGACGTTAGTTGCAGACATCTGACCAAGCATATTAACAAAAGACACCTTACTAGATCATCAGTATAGAGGACCTTGTGCCATATAATCGAGTGTGGCAACACGACATCTAGTGGGAGTGAGGCTTCTAGAAAATTCAAAAGGCTCTTCAGAGTCATTTATTTCGTAAAACACTATCTTGCGAGGGGGCCACCTCAGTAATCAGCAAATTGTCCACCGGGTGCGAAACCATCACAAAAGAGGACGACACGGTCGGAATTAGTAAAAATTATAATTTGACGTCGGCATTTTTTACCCCTTAGATATCCGTCGTTATGTATTTATTATTTTTAAGAGATGCAATCTGCATAGGGAGTTATTAAGACTAGAATATATACTGTTTACAGTATCTGAAGGATGGTGTTATCTGTGAACCGGAATAATCACCTGGTGAAACAGTGTGGAGTATTTGTGTACCAGAACCTAATTGTGAGTCAACCTTGTGCGATTGTGGAGGAGGAGTCCTATAAGCAAGTTATTTATTCAAAAATAATCAGGGAGTCTCGACCCAAGTGTATTGTAGTATGATGGACTATAGAGATTCTGGTTGCTGTATAAAATAGGTCGATATGAAAATTATAGCGGGTTTGGTTATTCAGTGATGTTGGGAGAGTATACTTCAGAAGTAGCCGTAGTTATAAGTCAGATCATTATGAGGGAATACAATCGCCAATTTTGATACAGCTGTGCTGTTAAATAAGAACACATATGAGGAGGGGGTGATGGGACGGGGATGACTTAGGCAAATGTATTCAACGAGTGTGGCCTCGAGACTAGGAGGCTTAGTGATTGGAGTTCTACCTATATAGGTGACCATCCAAGGAGGAGAAGAGGGATCATAACAAGAAAAGGACATCCCTTGAGGTCAGAGTTGAGTCTCTTTTGATGTAAATACAAACCGATAGAAGAGATCAATAAAGTTCTAATCATATTAACGTGATAATTGTTACTTATTCGGGTATAATATGTTTACTATGGTTGACTTAAGGTTTTATCAAATTGTGATTATTTATATGTAGTTGGAATGTGACTTCTCCCTAGAGATCCAATTTAACTATCCAGAATGGTGCTCACGAGGATTAGCAGAAAAATATTAGTGATTATTGTTAGTGTTTCCGTTAATTGTAGTAATATTTTATGTTTATTAATTGATTGTTGATTGTTGTAATGCTCTGTTCTGAGGAGGGTATTTGAGTAGGCCGCGTGGTTAGGGTGTAGCAAGCTTCATATGCCCTTGATAGTATATATAGTTTCTGAGTTCTTGCAGTAAGATATGTGTTATTAAATTGCATTACATCCTATGAATTTGAGGTTATGTATGTGAATATGTTGTATGCGTTACTGTATAGTACAGTTCTTTATTTTGTTTTATTCATTTCCACAGGTAATTCTTAATTGTTGTTTGGTTAAATGAGTTAATGGAAGCTGGGGCTATAATGATAGATTTTATAATGACCAGAGTCAACTCCTCCTCTTTATGTATATATATATCATGAACATGTGTGAGCGTAGATCTTCCGAGAAGTTCATTTGAAAGGATCTCCACCTGCGTTCATTTTTTGTCAGACTTACCAAGGAATTGGCAGTTGTTGCACAACACTGAGGTTTGCCTTCGGATGTATGTTTGCCTTCGGATGTATGATCTAATGCATTTGTAGCCAAATATTATAGACTTATGGGTACAATAATTACAATTTTTATCTCGGATAGTAGAATAGAGTTTAGGTATATAGTGCGATTAACCTAGGAACTTACTCAGTAGCTCTCCTAAACGCCAAAAGGGGTATGATATAAGTAATGTATAGATGAATTCTAGCCCTCCAGCTTAATGTACTACGTATAGGTGATATCACCTTATCTTCACGAGTGATTAGTATATTTCTCAGTAGGATTGATTTGATAATGAGATAATTATTGTCTTTGTTTAAAGAGTCGTATATATGAAGTAGTATTGCTACCTGATCTAGATCTCAACTAATGAAGTCTTATTTGCATCTGATTCCAAGGTAACGTATGATATAATTGTTCCGATCAGATTAGATCTTTGATGTAGTTGGGCTAACGACAAACAAGCTAAATACCTACATATATGTATATTAATTATATATTTATATATATATTATTATAATTAATAATTAATATATATATTAATAATATTAATATATTAATATATAATATATTTATTATAATTTTAAATATATAATATATTTTAATATAATTATATATTATATATATTATATATCATCATCATCATTAGTATCTTATATATATTATATTCTCTATCTCATCTCTATTCCTCTTTCTACTCATTATTCATACATCTTCTCTACTTACTCTTCATCTCTTCTCTACTTATACTTCTACTTACTTACACTCTAATCTCTTAACTCTTACTCTACTATCATATAATCTACATACATTATCTATTACTATACTTCGACTCTTCTTACTAATTATATTACACACTCTATATTCTCTTACATTTTCAGTATATATCTATATATATATAGATCATCTTACTATCTATATTATAATTAAATGTAATATATAATAACACAAGTCATATATATATATTAATATAAGTATTATGTTAATATATAATAATTAATAATAATTATAGATATATATATTTTTATATATATATATACATGTTATAAAAATATATTAATATATATATATTTATATATGTGTTATAGTTTCACCTTATATACGTATATTATTTACACTCACTCTCATATAATTTACGATTATTATAATATTATGGAATTAATTTATTGAGTGTTGACTCACAGTAAACTTTAAATAAAATTATTATAATAATATACTTAAATTTTATATTAATATATCAATAAGAATATATATAATGTACTATAATATTAATATTCTTTATACATACGATATTGATTAATTGAAATTTTAATTAAATATTTTTTTCTATATATAATTATATATATTTTATCAATTATAGCTATTAAGTAATGAGATGCTTATATTATTATATATAATATATAGTATGGATACTATTTATATTTCATTATCTACAATACTCCAATATCTTGGAGTAATAGAGTATAATTGTATTTGTTATTACGATATGTTTATTGTAATATCCTCTCACCCACCCCTTATCCCTTATATAGTAGCCTTCTTTATATAGATAGGCTGTATATGGTATATCTATTAGTTCGCCTATACAGTACTATAATATTTATTAATACTTCTTACTAGATCTTTGATATAATATCAAATGAATAAATAATATGTGACAACTACTCGTATATTTGCTGGCAATAGTAGATTGATTATTCAGCTACTATAGAATAAATTTGAGTATTGCCAACTTTATTGAGACGACTAATAAGACTCACGCGTATACGTAAACTATTGTAATATATACTTTCATATTATTCTGGTAGGCTGAAAATGTCCAGACACATTCTCTCACACTCATTAATATCACTAATAGCTGAGGTACACTAAGGTAAATGTAAAATAATAAGGTATAATATTAGTTACATAATTGAGAATCATAATAATAATTATTATAGGGGGTAGTAGAATATTTATTATATAGTGATAATAATCATAAATTCACTAGTATGATGTAGATACTTTTCGATGTGATAGAAGAATTCAACTCTATAGCCATATTGAATATGATTATACCATCTCAGATCAAATAAACTATTATACTCTCGCTTATAGCACATAGCATATTATCACTTATAAACCTATTACACCGTTAGCTATTTTTATATAGCCTTTATAGTGAAAATGAGTATTAATATATAAGTATATTTTGACATTAGGTATCTAATTATTAGTATAGGTATATCAGGCTTAAGTGAATTAGTACTACCTATATTAATTAATATATAATATAATATATATAAAATATACATATGTTTACATTCTCATATATTATTATATATATATAATTATATATATACCCGAGTTTTTTTTTTTAAATACCAGCACAGAAAGCATATAAATAAATAATTGGTTAATAAGTTGTTTCTTGGTAGTTTGATTAAATTTTTATATGAGAGGTTAATAAGAAAAATGAAAATATTACATTAAAAAATATTTTTGCATTAA
>JABUQX010098413.1:0-43577 GCA_015478945.1 Trachelipus rathkii
GTTACCCAGCGCTCAAAAATAAGCGAACGATAGACTTGCCAATCAAAGGATAAAAATCAGATTCAAAAAATTTCAAATACTTGACGACAAAAACAATGAAGGCCATAGAAATATAAAAGGATGACTGATTTAGTTTTACAACCATAAAATGAGAATCTTGAACATTATTTGCAAACTGAGGCATGGTTAATGAAGAATTATATGGCAGACATTCACAACCACTTTCAGGAAATGAGGAAAATAGAGGGATCACAGGTGAGCCATTTAACATAGTATAGCTCCGTTGACGCTAGAGGATAGAAGGGTGGGGGTGTCGGCGCTTTATATTAAAAGCAATATTCAATCGTGTTAATGAATGACTGACTTTAAACTAATCATAGATATTGAGGTCGGTAAGGGTAGATATCCCTATATGTTCACATAAATCCATCCCATATAGACATAGGGGCAATTTTAAGACCCTGTGCCAGCCAGTCAAGAATTCACACTCACACTTTGCTCACACAGAATGAGACTATGCATTGTCGCCACAGTAAAGAAGACATGTATAGCTATAAGGGTGGATTTTAACTCATAACATAGGCATTAAATGGGGTATTCATGTGTCTAATACGGACCATAGTAAGAGTTCAGTATTTAAGAATTGTAAATCAGATAACTATTTTTGAGAGGACAGCAGATGGTATCGCCATGAACCCATAAGACACGATGCACTATTAGACTTGATATAACTAACAATGAAAGTATCGGTGGGATGAGGTAGAGTTGAGAGAATTGCTTATATATTTAGATAATATATATATATATATAGTATTATATATATATAAAGTATATATATTATATATATAAACGGTTTCATAACATATTAAATTATTGAAAGTATCAAGTCAGTTATATATTGATGAAAAATATCATCTAATATAAGACTTATTACTAGAATACAATATTACTATAGTTTACGGAGAGATCTATCATTTTTTGAGCGAGTACCAATAATGGAAGTTGCCTCGATGTAATGATTGATAATACGTTTTACTTATATTAGTCATATTGGCGTTAAATAGTTTAGACGTCCTGAATACGATTCAGGAAACTTACCATCTCGTTAATGCTTAAGAGAAATCTGATTGTAACAGGGTGAGCCAAAATGTTTGAGCAGCAGTGTGACGTTCACAGAAGCAACTATTTTTGAAAATACATCTTAATAGGAAGGTAGAACATTCTTAAGTATATCATATCATCATATTGGTAATTTCTTATACATATTTCATAGAGAGTGATTGTTAGGGATCTAACTTTAAGGTACATTGCCTTCATGTTGTTTTTGGTGCGGATAAAAAATATTTCACACACATGTAAAAATGAAATTCCGAAAAATTGTGATTAAAACATCAGAAGATAATTTTCATTTTTCGCGTGTGTATTATTAAAAGAAGGAGATAATTTATGCATATCCTTTTGACAGATGGACGATCATGACTGAAGTAGCGTTTTAACATAAATCTTACTTTGGAAGTTTGGTAAATATTTTTAAACAAAATGTACAGGGTGTCCAAAAAATCACAATTTTACAGAACAATCGTAAACTTTGAAACCTTAACCCTGTTAGCTTGCGCGCTGACAGTCAGTGTGTGTACCGCGTCATTTAGACGGTAGAGAATAAGCCATATTATTTAATTTGATCTTAGCGTGTCAGCCGTTTGTATTTTTGCTTCTCAGTATATATGAATATGATGTGGCGGTATGAAGGAAGTCACGTGACTGTGGTAATCACACAAATGTAAACCGACGGTGAGGTACCTCTCTCCGCTCTTTCTTGGAGATATGAAGTTGAACCACGATTTTGATTTCGGAAGTCAGAAGTATAGGAGATTTTCCATGTAGGTTTGTGATAGTATAAAAGATAGTGGGGTTGAACGCTAGTCCAGCACAGCAACCATCTGAACGACCATCAGGGTAATAACGGAGCAGATTAGATGTTCTACGTAACAGAGGAAGTTAGTCTTCAGCGACTCTGTACCGGCCTGTCTTGACTATGACGACTTTCGAGGTAGGATTTGTGAACTTATGAATATAAATGTTGATACAATCTAAGATTACCTAAAGGAAGAGTTAAGAATTATTTAGACCCTCGTTTCCCGGAGCTTCATCGAAGATTAATCCCGATAGAGGCTTCTTCGAAGATAACCGCGATAATGAGGTCTCAGAAGATGAAGAGTAACAATACCGAAAAAGCATCAGATTATGAAGATGTGACACTCCATAAAAAAGATTGTGTTATCTTTACTAAAATCGCTCAGAATATAAGGGATATCTGAGGATCTGAACAAATTTTAAAACTTTATCGATGTTAATCCTTAACCCCAACAATATATGAAATAAAAGATTATGATTAAATAGAATTAGTTTAATACATCACCTTGGAGGGCAAGTTAACAAGAGTTCAAGGTGGTAAATATGTACATCGAGCACAGACAGCGTCTCAGGGATCAGAATCGAGAGATGGAAAACCGAACGCTTCCCAAATATTGCTCATTAAGCTAAAAATCAAGGAAATGAGAATCCAGCACTACAACAATTAATAAGAGACTTAACTGAATGACTGAGGGAATCGGTTCCAAAGTGGTGAATGATGATTCAGAGAGTAAATAAACTATGCCTGATATATCCATATTAAAAAGGAAGGAACAGGCAATCCAACGTTGAGAATTGGCGGGAGAGGATCCAGATGAACCACACCGTCAACATACATCCAAGAAGAAATTCAGTGATGAATTCCAACTTTATAATAAGCACCGATAAAATCACTAAGGACCCACCAAGATTAATACCAAAAGAAAAGAAGAATCCCAAGATGGAATGTAGCCCAACAATTATGATACCCGTCAAATATAACAATTATTGTATTACCCTAATTTATACTTTGCATAATTTGAACAGTTAAATGTGAAGTCACATATTTATTCTATCAAGACAACATACCCCTGAGATATTCCAGAGGGGTCTTTCCGTTAAATGGAGATTAATGAATGTCAACCTAGTCCTTAACACAGCTAAAGCCACAAGATAGTAACTGTAATAAGAGTCAATATTACTATCTGTTACATTACTACATTAATCTTACAGTATTTAAACAAAATCAAATAAATTGTAGCACTGAGACTCTGAGACAGCTAGAAAGGCTTATCACTTCTGTGTATATAGATTTCTAGCACAATTATATCTTTAATACCATCTGTGCTCCTGGTGCTATGTTTATCATTAAGTTTATATTATATTATACATAAAATCATAACAAGATGTACTAGAAAGAAGAAATACTGTATAATATCTATAAATGTTATAAGGTTTTCTATAATTGAATTGATAAGATGAATAAGATTGTATTATCACAGGCTGGATCAAAAATGGTTACAAAATTCCAGACTGTATTATAAAAAAACATTTCCAAGAATAAACAACACCAGAATAAGATAGCGAATTGCCAATTGACACCATGGATGCATGATCAATATCCCCCTTATATCCCGACAGAAGTACCATTATATCCCCCCCCATCATTTCCACGTCGATTCCGACAGAAAGACGGGAAGTGGAGAGGCAAAAAAGAGCAAGAATAACAGTCAAGACAACAGGGAACGTTGAATACTTAACACAGGACTTCTCGTACTAAACTATGGATATTTACAAAATAAATATTTTATATACTTTTTTTAAGACTTTACGGCCCTCTTTCATAGGATGACATGACTTGCAGCAGCTTCTTTTCTTTCGTAAAGCTACCTGTAACAATGTGGAAATTATAAGTCATCTGCCTGCGTTATTGTTACATTCTAATGTCATCATCCATTTAAACTTGAACCATAATCCACCGTAAGCTGTACGGAATTGCAACCCTAACATGGGGATTCCAGGACAGACTAGGGTCTACTAGAGAGTTGAAAGGGTGGTGACCTACACAAAGATAGTGTGGATGATCAAGAAGGTCCCAGAAGTCGATAATATGGTGAATAGTCGCGCAGGAAGGTTGACCATAGGGATCTATAATAAATGGTTCACTCTTGACGAATAAAGCTCTAGGACTGCCCCAATCTGTTGCGAAAGACGATGTAATGAACGGGTTGTTCAAGGTTGAGCTTGGGAACCAGTTTCTTGCGGGATAGGTCAATAAACCTTGAAGAGACGACGTAGGCAACACTCGATTATGAGTCACTCTCTCAGTTGGATAAGTACGAGTGTTTCTTGATGCTCTTGGTCGTCGTTTATTAACTTTAATGATCTGAGACCGAACTGTAGGTAAAGTAGAAGGGACAGTAGTTCTCACAGATATGGGTGTAATTTTAAAAATGCCCACATTCATTCAATAGTGACTCTAAGAACAAACGATTTGGATGTAAGCCATCCAACAACAAAGGAGAGTTTAAGTTTAAGGTTCCTTGTTGAGATACTGGCTATGAGGGGTGACAGTAGGTACTCCGCCTCTAGCTATGCTTCGATGATATCCATCTAGAATATCCGTTCCTCTGATGATCTTCTTATCTGGCCCTATGAATCTATCTTCCTGCAAGTACTAGATCTCGAACAGGTTGGTGTAACTTCGTATCGAATACTCCCGCATCATTTCTGGGGAGAGCGTAGGATCACCGATAGTGTTGCTTATTCTGAGGCGCCCCAATCACGATTGAGACTTTCTATTGTAAGCATTTAGGTTCCTGTATAGTTGGGATAACTAATAAACCTTAAACCGTGGGATTTTTTTCTTCTTACCTCCTCAGTTATTTTCGGGTGCCATGATCTCCGTAACCACCTTCTACGGAAGAGATTCCGTTACGGTTGCAAACGGTGGCGAGATGTTACTATCGTGATCAAAAATTCTCTCCGTTTTCACAGGCTCAGGTAGTCCATAGGCCCACAAAAGATTGGTTTTCACCTCTGGATCATTTGAGATTCTTAACTCTTTAGCGAGGCAACGAAGATAGTGATTATATACGCCTGAAAACGTAATCCCCGATTAATACGGAGATACCGTGCTTCATCTGAGATATTCGCTTTTTGTGAGTTTTGGAAGAGTGAAACCGTCAGATGAGCCCCACGATCAATGAGACGTGGCATTTATTCGTTTGTTCACTTCCTGGGATATATCACTCAGACAGAGATGTTTCTCGATGTCTTGTACTATGTAGAGTCAATTCTGAAAAAACATCAAATAACCGGCAATTATCAGAGTCATGAAAGATTTCAAATAAAAAAAACATGAGCATATTATCTAGTCTAAGATTATTAATTTACATACATATAATAACTGTCTGGAAAAACGAAAAAATGACGTAGAGTAACCTAAGTCATTTTCACCTTTCTCAACTGCACTTATTGATTTGGGGAATCAGAAGTACAAATTAATTATTTGAGGGATTTTGATGTATTAATAAAAAAAAAACAAATTTAATTAATATAAATAATTTAAAATGTTTATCTGTAAAAATAATAGGATATAATACCAAAAAATTTGGCTCATAAATTCATGCTCTTGTACAAAAAAAGGAAACAATCTCAACCATCAAAATAATAATGAAAATATTTTTAATTTTCATTATTATATTTTATATTTTCAGAAAATAGAAACAACTAGGAAGTCTTTTCCCTAGATTTTACCTTTCTATTCTTCCTATGTTAATACTTATGAAATCACCTACCAGTTTGGCGCCATTTAAATTTGAAGGAGAGAGGTCTTATTCATCCAATTTAAGATTGATCAGAAGAACATCGGTATTATCGTTACGTCCTCAGGTAACCTAGGACAAATCTGAAAATAAGTTTTTAAGCTCCTCCGGCCCACAACCTGTCATAAATGACCGGTTCGTTGGAACCAAGGAACTGGGATTAGTATATATGTAAATATGTAAAAAAGATATATTATTGGAATTTTAAAGTTATCAATATTAATACAATGCTTCCAGATATATGAGTATAATTATACATCATTTGTGAGGATTAATCGGTAGTAGCGGTTTCGATGATCTCTATACATAATAATTATATGCATTTGTTTTGATAATATATACTGACAGTATTGATATTTATACATTATTGCGTATTTAACCATCTGGTTAAATAACGGAGGAATTCTATTACACAAGACTTTTTTGATTTTTTGTTTATAGTTTTATATTCTTTTAGTCTGCAAGCATACAAGAAGTATATTCCAGTACTAGCAGCATATATGATTCTAAATATTAACAAGAATCAGGTCATCTATTCCAGGAGGTTATTATATTATCTGTTTAACCTTGTATTAGTTAAAATAAATGTTTGACGATCAGGCACACAAGTAAGCATACAGGCATACATCAATCACAAAACAGCTTCGATAGATGAAGATGTTTTAGTTATGGAACAATAGTTCAGAAGGAAGTTTTACTTAAGAGATTAAGAAAGAAGGAACAAGAGAGTTCAAATAAATTTTATCTGATAACAATTATCATAAACTATTGTAGCTTGTGAATTATATGATTGGCCAAGTAATCTTAAATTACGTTCCAGTCGTAAGATCGGAAGACAGAAGTCTTCATTTTTCTAACAAAAGAAGCAAAGCCAAACTTTTATTCTGCCAGGCTTATTTACTCAGTGATCTAGAATCGAGCAAGTGTGTTTATCAGTTTTTATAAAATATACCAACCTGTCATATCTTACCAATGGGCTATAAATATATAAATTAAACTGGTCTTGGAAAGAAAATTTTATATCACACTTTATGACACGACATCAACATTGGGATAAAATCTGGAAACATGTGAGATCCTCTACTCCTAGTGCGAGGAGGATCATCCAATTGCATTTCCAAGATTTCCTCATCAATGTGGACCAAAGTCAAATTCACGCTGATATTTCCAAATGGAGCGTTGCGCTTGGGGATCCAAACACCTCTCCCACTATTTGAAAAGGGGGAGTTCTAGTAGCCGAGACAGGTGAAGAAACCATTTCAGCCGACGGGAGTATATTAAAAGAATTACTATTTGGCGGGCTGAAACCATAAAATTCAGTTCCTTTGAGAATTGGAAGAACTATCTGAGTCAAAAATGTTTAACCAATCGTCCGGCAAATCACCCACAACAACTCTCTCCGACAGATCCATAGAATCCTCAGAAGAGACTGAGGGAGAATAGTTAGGTCTTTCCATAAAAAAAGGACGGTGGATCCGTTAGATAGACTCAACCCAGATGCTTCCAGATTAGAACTTTCTCCAACTGTGATGCTTGGGAAACTATAAGGTCTTCATTATCATTAGTTACCCTTTGCAGGAGAAAGGACAGAGGGGTATTTAAATCTAATAGGGTATTCCTTGTGAATACATACATGCAGTAATCTAAAACAGGCATAAGTATTTCTCAGCAATCGGTTATGAGCTCCACCCCAGGGTTTACTACCATGATTTCATAGAGAACTAGTAGGCGACTATTTATTAAATTAATCTCAGGATAAACAAATCGGGGAATCCGTCTCAGGTAAACAAGACTGGAGATACGATGAAAATTTGATTCGTCCGATTCAAATGGAGTATGACGGTGAATAGAATTACGAGAGGAGGGAGCACAAAAATTTAACGCTTTGTGACCAGGCATTCGTAAGACTCGGAAGATAACTGAGGAATAAACTCCTCCATACCCATATTGAGGTTTTCTCTCCCGGATCCCAAGCAGTTGGCTCTATTACCGGAGTATAAGAGGTCTGCAATTGAATATACTCACTTCACAGCTGGAGACTATTGGATAAAAGTTAAGAATCCTACCAAATCAGCTTCCTTCCTCCACGGAATCATCGCTACACTCTCAAAAAGTGGATACAACACAGTGGGTAACTTCAAAGACAGATGACCTCAGACTCATAAGAATTAGCTAGAAATCAGAGTCTCTCACTCAAGATCGATGAAATTCAGAGAAAAATCTATTTCACTATCCTCTACCCCCTAGTCTCAATCAAAACTTTTCCCTCGAAATCACGAAGAAAGAATGCATCAACTAATTTCCCTTATTTTCTAGCGGTATTTTCGTAATACCTAGAATCTCAATCATTCTCTTAAGTGGGAGAAATGGACTTTTTGAGTTTCTACTGGAGAAATTAGTAATTTCGGCTGAGTAATGAACAGAATGACAAACCAAATCCACTAACCTTTCGGGTTCCACACTCGGAACGAACAGATAGACATGGCGCTCCACCTATTAAAACACACGAGATGCTTATGGCATCAGTTCGTTTACTTCCTCAGTATAACGAAGCTACTTTTGACACACTCTTGCAACCAGCTCTCAGAACTTCGAACACTCTTTGTCTCATCTTAATTTACCAATAATGGAAGTGACGCAAAGTGTGCTACTTGCGAAGACATGACAAATTTTTTTGGTGAGTAATAACCATAGTTTAATAAGGAGTGGACATGAGATAGATAGCACATGATAAAGTTATTATAATTTATTAGAATTGAAAATATGAGGTAAGAAAATTCTACAATATTCCTCAAGATAGACGCGTTTGCCCCAGAAATATAAATCACATTTCAGTTTAGTTGAATTAAACTTCGAATTAAATACGTCGAGACCCCGTTACTGAGGCCAAAGTTAGTGGATGAAGTGAGAATATCTAAACTGTTTACAATGATTGTTTAATTTGATAACTATTGTCGGAAAATCGGGATAGTAACAATATTGCTATGTTTCCTTATCGCTCAAATTAAGGCGAATTTGGAACTTGGGAAGGAAAGGGATATCTCTGGGCCTGGCTTTTTCGCAGTTTTATCTCCATTGATTTCAGCGCCTTTCTAATCGTCTATGACTTGTCCGCAATCTGGGAAATAACAGACAGCCATTTAGATATGATCAATACAATATCACAGACATTATATATAAATCCTATAATACAAGTTTTAGGAGAAAATATGAAGTCTAACAATCCACAGACAACTATAAAATTAGAAAGGTATAGTATGAGCAAGGACTATTTCATAACATGGCAGCGATTCTTTCACTTATTGCGAAAAAAAGTATATATCTTTGCATCAGCAAACAGGGCACGCACCAAAACAAAACAAATATTTCCGGAAATTACCTAGATTGACCCTAGATGCCAGGAAAATGCTTGTATAAAGCCATACTGCAGCGCAGAATTTGTTCCGACCAATATGGTCACTTTATCTACATTAGAGCAAATATTACACTAGAACTATGTGCATTATAAGTCCAAAGAATTGCATATAACGAGAATTCCGGAATTTAGTAATGTAAATGCTAAATCTAGAAATAAGGCGTAATAATTCGGTAGTACTAAGCAATTATAAGAAAGGTCTTTCTATTAGAAAATGACATTTTGATATAGAAGAGTTTAGGAATCTTTTGTATGTCCTAAATTTATATTGTATCATTTTTCTTAATCCCTTCATAATATTGAAGAGTACGATCATTATTTTGCTCATAGTAACTCATATTCGATTAATATTAGTATTGAGACTACCGATACTTACTTCTTCATCGCCTTAAATAGTAGAATGGACTTATTAAATTGGAAAGCTTGGGTAACAAGTTGATATTTTGGGCCTCACTCTCTGACCAATATGGCTCACTACAGCCAGTCATTTTTTCCCTTGCAGTATAGAATCAGTTTCTTCTGCAGGACATATCAGGTAAATAAGTGGCCATTCATTCAACATTACAGCAGCAGCTGTATGATAAACCAAGTTATCAATGGGTTCATTTCCCACCTGCTATTGTACTTAGCCCTTCCTGCGGGGACAGAATTCGAAAATAACGCGGAAGTGTCATTTTGAGCGAAAACCATATTTAAAACCCCTGCAGGACTATATTTACATAGATGGAATCATATTATGGTAATTCGTTCTCTATTTCCAAACCACTGAATGCCTATCGCTATGTTCTTCGGATAGTCTTAATAAATGTTTGGATATTCCTAGATACCATAAGGAACAATCATCGGAGCTATCAAGCGTTTATTTCGCGCCCGCACTATCTAACAGAGGATAAGCAAAAAAAGACGATCAACAGTATAGGTTCTATGTCGCCACACTGGCTACATCAGTTAATTAGCAACCGACAATTATGGTCATTACACTAGCATAAGGAATCAAGAGTATTATGTGAGAAATTACTCACTAGAAGGTATCCCATAAAAGTTAATAGCAGGATCATCCAGTTTCTTTACAGAGTCATTATCAAATTTTTATCCAAGTCCTTTTCCACGAGATGTGACTCACTCTGTGGGACTAGTCGTTTAACTGATTGGCGGTTGAGTGTCGTATGTCTTCACGAGCAAACCACACTGAACCTCTTTTGCAACGACCACTCATAGTGAGGTACCGCTTACAGGGGTTTCACACGCAGGCAAATTTCTTGAGACATTTTGTTTGGTTCGAGAAATCCTCTACCACCAGAGGTCAGAACATAGGCGCTTGGGAGTCTGTTTCTCCAGCTTGGATTTAGAACGAATGAAAATTTTTCTGGGCATCAAGCGGAATAGTGACTGTCCGAGATAGTTGAGAACTTTCTTTTAACCAGACACTTGAGAAGGATAAGTTCTCTAGGAGAGTTCCGTGCGTTCTTTTTGAATGTTTACAGATCACTTGTATTCGTAAAAGAGTGAGAGGGTACAGATTGGAGGAGCTATCCTCGAATTTCCAGAGGTCAAAGATTGAAATTTTTCAGAAGTTCAAGACGCATAGGAATGCGAGGGGGACACTATCTACAAAAGGGACATATCCACTTCCACAGGGATATTTAAACGGGAGATTGATCGAGACAGAGAGTTGCATGCACGGCATTCGGCTATCTCTTTGGATTTGAAATGGCCGCTGGCAGTTTTCTTCTTCGTCAGTAGCTCAAACAGACTCGGCCCGAAGTCTTAGTAGCATTCCCTGAGCATTTCGTGTCTCTCGCTTCTCACAGTAGTCCACACAAAATATTCCCATCAAGATCTCACCGTCCGGCCTGTAGAGACTCTTCCTTAACCGATTAGCATTAACGTATTATATTCTGAGTTTCATCGACGAGAAAGGTATCATTACTATGTGGTGTTGATTCCGTAACACAATGTATGTAAGGACAATTCACGGCTGCTATGATTTCTTTCCAGAAGATAGCAAGCTACTGATTGGCCAAGATTAGCAAGAGCGATGTGTAAGGTTAATTGAAGACTTAGGTCAGACGCTGTTTCAATCCTTCTTACGCATCACATCAGTGCCATCATGGAGATCGATCACAGAGCCTTAAATAGCATTTGAGATTGACATGAATTACTGACCATAATCAGATTCGTATTATGGTCCCACCTCAGCATGAGCAGTTCGGCATAATTTACGTTTGACTAGCGGTAACTTCTGGAGTAGTACCGACCTCGTGCAAGCTCAAGTGGGTTTTGTTGAACATTGAATTTTGGGAAGCAGTGTTATTGCTGCTTAAAGAGTCCGCCAAAATCACTATATTTTCCCTCGGAGCTCTAACTAATAAGAATAACCGTCCAGCTCATCATTTTGATATAGACTGACTGACGAATATCTCACATAAACGAGGACAAAACTACATAGAAAACGACTAATTCTAAGCTCGCATATCATGATCTTTCATAATAAAACTCGGTATTGAGGTGGCTTGACGTTATCTAGCGCGTCTAGCGCTTACCGACGGCGAGAACAGCATGAACTCGTCTACTCTGTTAGGTGTATCCCGGTTGCACGTTGCCTACGGCATGATATCTGATTACGACTGTAATTCCTTATTCTTTCTCTTTCGTTGCTCATTTCCCATCTGATACACTACACAAGATTGATCTTCTGCAATTATCCGGATATATCAGTATTATTATATTCACACTTTGTGTTGTCCTATTGAGATGAATCTCCAGTCGGTATTAATATTTCATGTGAAAAACTGTTCAATGACTCTGAATTAGAGAGCACTTCTAATAGTCGGCTGTCTGTCTCTAAGCATGGCAGTTCTTTTGAATCCATAAATGTGTGATTTAACTAAGTGGAGCATTAGGTGAGATCGATCATACGGTAGGGGAAGACAGCAATAGGCCTCAGATGAGCCAAGCGCCGGATTTGAGCTATATCACGTCTTTCTTGTTCCGCATCCGGTTTGAAATTAAACTTTCCAGGCATACAATCATACCTAAGACGAACCTGAGAGTTCTTGACGTTCAACTGAGTAAGAAGCACAACCAGGACTTCCTCCAGCATGGTCAAGTCTCTGATTTTCAACTAAGTGTGGATTCTGGAATACATTGAAGGAGTTCATACGAGACGTCAAGAACAAAATTTACTGACGCATAGTAAAGTTCCAGTAGGGATAATCCTAGTAGTGGAGAGCAACCTCAGTATAATAGCGACTAGAGAGATGAGTACTTCAAAACAATCTGGATGCGCTGGTATACCAATGAATTTAAGGGAATTTCTATCGTTCTTCTTGAATTTGTTTTTCGAGAATTCTCCAAGCTTGTACTGTATATTCATGAATATGCTATAGCTTTCGAATATACGATCAGCTTATCCCTATTCGAATATGGGGGATATGCAGAGAGTACTACAATTGAGTTCTGTCCATAGGCGAGAGTTATTAAAGGAGAGACTCTGATGTGTTGTGAAGGAATGTAGCTGATGATAGGGCGATTTATTCACAACACACCGCAATGTATTCTGCAGATTGGGATTAGAAGAAGTGAGGTTCACGGAGAAGAAATATTTAATGATTAAGCATAAGAGTATGAGGATAGGAATAAGGATTAAGGGATTAGGAATGAAAAGGTCTTAGTGATCCACCAAAGAGGAGATTCTAGTGAATTTGGAATTAAGATTTAGGATTATGGCAAATGGATAGGATTAGGCACTACGAAATGACGTATTCTAGGATTTCCATACCACAATACTTGTGGTGGTGGATTATGTAAAAAAGAGAAAGCGTTGATTCGTTAAATAACGGTGAAGAATTAGGAGAAATCTAAGGAGAAGGTGTTTATACTACGATCATAGAAAGACCAGTGGTATACTCTCGGCATATGCACATAATGGGGGAATCGAATTTAGGTGGAATACCTTGACCTGCACCTCTAAGGTAGGGCAAGTTCTTGTGGTTCCAACCTTGACAACTGTATCGATATGTTACAAATGAGCTCCGACACTTTGTCGTTACACGGGTACATTATCAACCCAGTGTTTATGGAGTTTTTTATGTGATAGAGCTATACACTACTTGCTGAATGCAAGAGCATCAGTGAAAGTTTGTAAGATTATATGGGAGCTAAGACAGATCATTCCAAATAGTCAGAGGGTACTAGAGTTTGACAAACTTCTACCCAAACTTGGCATGTCTTTAGTTTCCGACATTCATTACACAAATTCTGCGGATCCATTACAAGTTATTTTTATTACGATCATGATACATGGAGTACGGTATGCGATTTCAACAACACGAGAGGATCTATATGCGACAGGGGACTGCACAAGAGAGGGATCGAAGTCCACAGCTTCTGCTATCAGCATTTATGCTCGTATCCCCAGTCTTATGCGAGTTGAGGTTTTTCTGCAGTATTTGTCTTTTGTAATTTTCACATGTAAGAACAAAGTATTGAGGTATTACTAACTAACTCTCGATCTGTCCAATATAAGTACAAAAAAGAAGAAGACTTCTTTGAAAAGAACTGAAGAGAATCGATGTTTTTCCAAAATAAATATGATGATGTGGAGCGAGAGTTCACATCCTAGGCACCGCAAGCGCGGAACTCAAACAGAAGTCCCTGTTCGGCCATGGGAGCAGCCACATTAAATTATTATGTGGCGGAGAGAAGTACGGAAGCTGGGATGCAACAAGTGTACCCGACGTGACTGTACTGTCCATTTATCTCCCTCTTTCTTAGTGAGAATATGAAGTCGAAGATTAGTTTTGGTATTATCGGAAGTCAATTTATAGATGATTACGTCAATGTTAGTTTTGTGATGTTCAAAGATAGTGGTTTTGAAGGTCTAGTCAGCACAGCAACCACCTGACATCATCAGGGGTAATACGGAGCATGCAAAATAGATCTCTCTCCGCATATCGAGGGAAGTGTAAGTAGTCTTCAGGACATCCGTCTTGGCCAAAAGCAGTTCTCTGCCTTGTACTTGAATGAACTTTCGAGAGGGATTGTGAACTTCTTGATGAGAAATTTTGTTACACATCTAAGATTTGTTTACATAAAGGAAGACACTGTAAAGAATTATTTTAGCTCGTTTCCCGAGCTTTCTCGAAGATAACGACCGCCGGAAGAAGAAGGTTCCCACACGAAGATTAACCCGATAGAGGTCTCGAAGATTTAAGAGTAACAATACCAAAAAAGCATCAATATGAAAGGATAGTGACACTATAACCCAGAAATTAAAGAGGTGTTATCTATTTTACTAAAATCGCTCACAGAAACGCAGGGTGGGCAGGTTTAAGGAGAAAAGTTATATAGTAATACCACAGTCCCTACCAACAAATCATAATAAATAAAAGATATGATTAATTATAGAATAGTTAATACACGTTGAAGTAAAAGTTAAAGGTTCCAAGGTGTAAAATATGTACAACGAGCACAGACAGCTCTAGGATCAGAATCGGATATCCATTTGAGTTCTTTGTGCAATTTTTATTTAAAGCCTTTCATCCATAGGAGTATTTGATATACATACGTAGGAAAACCGATAATGACAGACGTTTCTCTATATTGCTGCAACGTCAATAAAAATCAAGGGAATCAGAAATCCAGACTCAACAATTGTGAATAATGATGACTTAACTGAATTGACTGGAGAAAGGGTTCCAAGTGGTGAGTATGAATCAGGAGAATACAACTATGCTGAGAAAGTGACTATTAACGCACGCGCAAGGAATCAGGGCGCCAGAGCACAACGTATTAGATTGGCAAGAGGGATCAGAAAGAACCAACATACTTCACCGGAGAGCACAATCCTACGCAAGAAGAAAGAATTTGCAGGATGAATTACCAACTTTAAAATAGACCGAAGTAGAAGGATTCACTAAGATCCACTCAAGATATATACAGCCAAAGAAATTGATAGGAATCCAAAAGTCTTTGGATATTAGTCTCCTACAATCATCGAACCATCGACATGAGAGAGAAGCATTTGGTATTTGAGGGCTATATCCCGAACTAATTCAAGTTTTGACATATTGAAACAGTCTTAAATGAAAGTCAAATAATATTGCTATATCAAATCAAGAAACATTGTACCCTTGATAGAGCCAGCAGAGCGAGTAATTCTTTATATATGAGATAGGGCTTACTGTTAAGATCGTCAACGGCTTCAGCAGCCCACACGATAGTAAACCTGTAATAGATAGAGTCAAGATTATATTACTATCTGTACATTACTTATCACACCATTCAGTATCTTACAGTTATTAATAACAAAATCAAATAAATCTTGTGTAGCACTGCACCTTCGTACAAACAGCTAGAAAGCGCTTATCACTTCTGTGTATTATTATGAGGTCTCCTAACCTAAGACAAAATCTTTGGTCCTAGTTCCGGCGATCGCCGGAACTAGGACCAAAGATTTTGTCTTAGGTTATAATATTATACATAAAATCATAACAAGACGTACTAGAAACAAATAAAGAAACAAGAAAGAAAGAAGAAATATACTGTATACTTGATATATGTCTATAAAAATTGTTTATAAATGTTATAAGGGTTTTCAATAAGTGAAGACATATAATAAATAACACGCACATAATCACAGGTCCTTGAGATTAGAATGGTAAACATGATTCCAGCCATGTATTATACAACAAACATTTCGAGAATGACAAACAACTACCAGAAGTACAGCTAACGCAATTGCCAATTTGACAAACCATGGATGCATGATCATATCTCCCTATATATATATTGCTTAAATTATAAGTTCATTGATCTTATAATATATATTGATTGATATATATATATAAAAGTTCTATATATATATATTATATATAATATATATAATATATATTAATATAATATAATAATATATATAATATATATAGGGTTGGGGAAAAAAATACGGTTTTTTTAAAGTTTGTTTTTTTTTTTGAAAAAAAGAACACGTTTTTTTTAAACAAAAGTTTTTTTTTGTTTTTTTTTAAAATTACAAATCTTTTTATGTATAAAAAGAATTGTTCTTATAAGAGTAGCATGGATGATATCCATAAGAACATTTAGTAGATGGTCTTCATAGCGGCCTAAATATTGACTATTAATTCGGATTTTATATATATAACACGTGTATTATATAGGTATATACTATATATAATTAATTATATATGTTAAAAACAAGGATGGTATATAGAAAACAGGTGGGTTTTGGGTGTGTCAGGATGGTAGAAAATGAGAACTAGTGGTGAGGTGATAGGGTGATTTGTATTTGTGGACTGGGAGAGGTAGTGTGTAAGACTATATATTTGTCCTTTTAAGACAAGGTATTGCGACAAGTAAACTTAGAGCTCGGTGTAGTGTAGTAATATATGGTATCGGAGAAGTGAAAGTATGAATTGTTTTGTGTTGGTGAAGAAGGAGGATGTTGAAAGTAATCTATTCTGATGTTATAATTGAGTCGAGAGGGTTTAAGGAATGGGAATTATCGGATCATAATGTTGTTATACTTAAAGTAAAATTAAGTTAGTGGGGACTTGGAGGAAGAGGAAAGAATACGAAGGAAGTGAGGTAAAATTAAGAGTGAAGTTTAGTGAAGCATTAGGTAATAAAGGAAGTAATTATAAGTATTTAAGAGCTCTCCGCAAGTAAATCAGTTGAATGTGAACACAGTTGAAACTGAATAAATCTGGAAAGCAAATGAAGAAGTCAATTTGTTTAGCAGTGCATAAAAAGTGAGTGTGGGTGGTGTCTACAACGATAAGGATAGTAAAGAAATTAATAACTAGTGGTATCGTTGGTGGGGACAAGAAAGGGTTGAATGAGCAATGCGGGTTACAAAAGCTAAAAAAAAGAGAAACGTGGTTTGAAATGATAAAAAGCACAAATGATTGAAGTTTCAAAAGAAGAGACAATCTTGACATTATTATTACACATTATCGGAAAAGGAATGCTAAACAGAGACTATTGACGCTGAAGACTGAAAAGAAGAGTGTAAAGAGATACAATTGCTAGGAGAGGAGAGATGAATGGGACGATACAGGAATAGGAAGCTCTTCTGGACGAGGAAGCGCGAAAAGGTCAAGAATTAGAAATAACCATATGGGGAACTCCTGCTTAGAATATTATGCAAATAGGAGAGTGACGTTGTCTTTTTTAGAATTGAGATGAATGGATGTGAAGTGGAGATGTGAAAGAACACTTTGAAAATCTGGATAATATTTGGTCATGAAACTAGTATGCGTGATAATGACTGAGAGTTATTTGGTTTTGATGATAAGAAGAAGGATAGGTATTTATTGGGATAGGTTATTAGCAAAGAGTGAGGTTAAATGGGTTCAATGTAGAAAGTTGATAAGAATGGTAAATCTGCAGTATAGATGAAATTACCGGTGAATATGATCAAGAACGGAGGCAAGATGGTGATGATTGGATATTTGGAAGTTGGTGTAATAAAGCGTTTATGGAAGAGATATTAGTTTCGAGGGATATGGAGGAGAGAGCAGTAAGTAGTACAACCGTCTAACGGTCACTCTAACCCATGTTGACGGGTAAATCGAATATTAGGGTATTTATAGTTTATTGAGAAGTTGTAGAGAGGATATGAATATGTCCTGAGTTCTGTTATATTGGTCGAAAGAAAGTGTCAAAAGTGACTGAGCAAGTACGTTTAGGTAGTAGAGAGGATGTTGGATCAACAGTCTTTACTTGAAGCAAATGATAGAGAACATGAGATGAAGAGGCATAGAATAAATTGTATAGGGTTTAATGGGATTTGCACACAATCAGGGGTATGGATAGAGAGTTTATCTAGGGAATTTTCTAGGGCATGATATTGGTATATGTTGTAGTGATATAAAAATATGATGTTGGTTGATAGAGCATCTGAAATGGAATCACATGTATTATATGATGATAGTGAGGTGTGTGTAAGAATAAATGGTGTCAAAAGGATTGGTTAGTATAAAAATAGCGGTAGTGAGGTCAGAGAGTTGTGTATGTTCTCTGTTATTGCAAGTTTGTATGATGGTGAGGTATGAAAGAATTGAAGGTGGGCGTGACAGAAATGGTGTTATACTGATGCAGAATGAGTGGAGGGTGCCCTCCTATTATCTTCTGGCGGGATGATTTTGGTTTTTGCTGTGACGAAATCTGAAAGATTTTGAGAGAGGATTGGTAAGAGAATTGGAACAGAGTGTGTAACAAAGGGAGTGGTGTATGGAAAGTAAACATATAGATAAGAGTTGGTTTATGTTGTGAGTGAGGACGTCCTGCAGTTGAGAAGTTATGTTAGATGGTGAGCAGATTGAATCAAGTGTCTGAGTTTAAATTATAGCTTAAATTTTTATATGCGTGTCACACCATGATGTGATTGAAAGGAAACGGAGATGCGAGGGAGATTATAGTACTGAATTATTGTGAATGGCAATAACAGGTGGCTGGTAAGCACTTAAAATGAGTTGGTGATATAGATAAAGGGAACTATTAAGCTCCTTTAGCTCGCTGGCTAGGTCCTACATGAGGGTATGTTGTTACTGATATTGTATTTGTAAACGTAGTGAGACTATGGTGCTGGAATAAGAAGATGATCTATAAGTTCAATGTGTTCAGAGGGGCGTGTTAGGTGGGGGTGTGTTAGGTGAGAAAATTGATAAAATGAGGATATATACATCATATAGAGAGTGTGTTGGGTGAAGAAAATAGGGGTAAAACGAGAAAGTTATAAAATTAAGTAATGCTTGGTAGATCGGTTTGAGCGAGTGTGGAAAGCGATCGAATGATTTAAGTCGGTTTATAGCCGATTGTAACCCTGCGCTCGATGTCTCGATGTGAAAACACGCGAGAGAAAACAGGGCGCTCTGTGGTAGAAATGCTCGAAGAAAAAGATGGATGAGTCAGTAAGCTTGAGGAATGTCTGAGGAGAGAATGTGAAGTTCGCGAGAGTAGGCGAGAAACATATGGTGCATAAAAGAGAGATACGCGGGTGATTGTGAGGGGGTTATGATCGTTGTCGGCCCCTATGTATTTAAGAGGGAAGGACTCCGCTACATTGAGATGATAATGTTACCAGTCAAGAGTGGAGTGCTTGGTCCTAGCAGTCTCATGAAGCTATACTGGGTGGATTCTCTGTATAGCGGAAGTAGATCCTTACTAGAATGTCAATGGAGAACATGAGAGTGGCGGGGGGTAAGGCTGGCTTCCTTTTTGCAGACATTTTTGTTCATATTTTAATCTTTTCTGCTTATTCTTATTCTGATCACTTGTTACGTTCATCCTCACCTGATTTTTCCCTGCAACCAAGTCTTACGGTTTTGGACATGTATAACAACAGGTAGATGTGAAAATTATACTCATGTAGTTTGGTATTATAATATATATATATAAATAATATATATACTATATATATATATATATATTATATAATATATATATATATATATATATATATATATATATATATATTATATATATATACAGCCCGGTATATATATATATATACTGTATTACTATATATATAGCATATATATATATTATATATATAAATATATCTATATAGTATTTATATATAGCTTATTTCATATCGATAAATAATTTGATTTATTATAATCATATATATAATTATTAACCAATAAAAATATATACTAAATCCCATAATAAAGTATCAAAGACCAAATAGCTATTATATTAATAATAATCATATTTCATTTGAAATGTAATAATTATATGCGCTAGATTATCTAATAAATTTTTATAATCCTTAATAATAACATTGGTTAATATATTGCATACCTCTTTTAACATATGTATTTACTGTATTTGTTACACTAGCTAAATTAACTAATGATCGCTTCTATAAAGAACTATGATATATATGAAAAATAAGCAATTTATCAAACAAGGTTAAGAAAACAAAAAAAAAATATCATATAATTTTGGCCAGTCCATCTTTTAAAACCAACCATATATATTTTATATTTTAAATAAAAAATCGGTCTTTATTTTATATCCCAACTGCTAATGAGCTACCATTATAATTAGCCGATAATAATTATTTGTAAAAAATAATTTGCTTGCGATAAATTTAAATATTTTCCTACTTATTATATATATATATATATATATATATATATATATATATATATATATTTATATATATATTATATTATATAGCGTCAAAAAATATTATAATATTATATATATATTATATAATATATTTAAGTCAAAATGGGGAGAAACTGGTTCCGTGCCGGTGGATTTATACATAACGGGTAGAGCTTTCTAGAAATTTGCAAATATTCCCAAATTAAGCTACTTTTTTCTATGGCCAAACCGTTATGAATTGGGGAAAGGTTTTTGTAGATAAACAGACTATATTTTAATATTATTCGGTTACAAACATTAAAAACAGAATATATGTATTTCAAATATCAAAAAAATTTCCCCCATTTGAAAATTTTTTGTTTTGAACGAGTGCATCATGTTGCTAAGATTTGCACAACAATCTCTAGAGAGCTTATGAAAGAGATCGATCACTTTCAGCATAACAATGCATATATGATAAAATGATTGTATAAAATTAAGGTTCCAATGTATGTAATTGCATTTAGTTAATATTTATTTTTAAGTTATTAAGTGTTTCACCTTTTTGGGTAAAACGGGTAGGGGTAAAACTACTGGTAACAGGGTTAATTTGTTAACTATATTTTTAACTATATTTTCATACATATAAATATTTTTTTTTTTTAACATTTTAATAATATTTTCTCACTTTATCTATAAAAATATATAGATATAATATAATACCTTAGGATAATGTATTATAATTTCCGTGTATTAATATATTATGATTTGATAATTAATGATACTGAAAAAAATAGGACAATGACACTTTTACTTATAGACGCAATATCTCGAGACCTACGATAATTACAAGAAAACCAATTACTATTGGAATGAAGCGTTTAAAAAGCTTATTACAGGAATGTTGTTAAATAAAATAATATAAATTTTTTTTTTTCTGAGTATTTAAATTACATATTGTTTTTTCTTTCTTTCATTTATAATACTATTTATTTAACGTTCCCTTCAAAATTTGTAGAACTTCAGTCTTTGATGTGGCTAAAAGTGTAGTGGTACTAGTGAATGCGTAACTTGAAAGTAACAAAAAATAATCAAAATATAGACAGTAATGCTAGTGAAGTTTTAGTTTACATGTTTTTTTTAACCCAAATTTATTTTTTAACATGTTTAATACTTGTATTACCATTTTATAATTAAATCCGAAAGTCAGAAACGTTCGATGAAATAAAAAATTAAAATTAACATTTAAAACCAACGTATCTAATCCAAGTATTAGTTTCCTTAGTTACATCATAAAAGAAATTTCACACTAGCATTTTAAAGCAGTTCTAAAAAAAAGATTTTATTTCGTTACATTTAATATTTTCTTTTTTCACTAATACCTAATCGTTATGAATCTTTGAAAAACAAGATTGAAATATGGGTGTAACTTGCAATAAAAAATGTACATAAATTGATCAACATAAGATTTGTTCCGGAAAACTTCCCTTAAAACATTTACGGTAATATATATATAATACTTTATAAAAATATATATTTATATTTACGTTATCTTAGATTAAATAAAAATTAGCAAACATTCATATATAATATATATATATATATAATATATATATATATATATATATATATAATCATATATATATATACTAATTATATAATATAATAATATATATAATATATAAATATAGAGAGAGAGAGAGAGAGAAGAAAGGAACATGATGAAACTCCTTTCTGAAAGAGAAAACAATATGTACGAAGTAAGGAATAAAAATGAGAATATTTTGTAAACATTGTAGGTTGGGATAAGGGGGTGGGTAAGGGTGGAGGAAAGAAAAGAATAGATTGTGAGGGGCTTCCAAGTAATATAAAGAGTCATTGGGAATAACGTGGGGAAAAAATAAATAAGGGAAATTACAAGGAAAAAACCCACCAGCAGCATTAAGAATAATAAGCCTAATTTTCAATAAACCGAGCTTTGAAACATCTCCATGCTGATGGCACTTGTTCAATACTAACTAAATTCGAAGGCGGGGCCAGGATTTATATACTCAAACAGGTCTTAAAATGCCAAAGGTCACAAGATAATTGTAGTATAACGTAAATTTAGAAAGGAAACCAAAGAGTTCATAACTGAACTTCGATATAGAACGAATACGATTTATGACGAACAATAGTCGGCATCAGTCCATACTAAAGACTAATTACCACGTGAGCTACATATACGTGAAGTCCCCCAGCAGCGCAGCGATGGGTAAGTGTCTAAAAAAAATGCTGAAATTTTCACAACATTATATCTACTTACCATAGATTGTTTCCTTTCAACACCTGCAAAATATTGACTTTGGTAGGAGTCTTGTGGGTTTTAAGAAAACAGGCTATTCAAAAATGCAAAAAAAAAAATTTTTTCTTAAAGTTGTGTTATGAGAATACCCGATTATAGAATTATTGAGTTATATTATATAAGTTCCAAGCGACATACAGTGAGACAAATGAAAACGTGATGAGCATTCAACGTCTTAAGAATATTAATGAAAACAATGCTAATGAAATAAATTTAATTTTAAGCGTCTAATATACATAAGAATTGTACAGGTAAATATATCTACCCTAAAGGTAGGCAGCCTATTAAAAATTATGAACAAATAACAATACCTCATATATAACTTGGTGAAAAATTTAATCTATATTTATATATATATATATAAATTATTATGATATGGTTCTAATCTACATTATATTTTAACTAGTTTAATGCAGAATTATATAATAGTATATATATATATTATAGAACCTAAGTCATATATGTTATATATATATATATACGATAATATTATATATATATAAGTCATATTATTACTGTATATTAACTATAGTATATATTCATAGTTAGATTAATAACATGAAAAAAAACCTTTAAATGCAAAATAATAAAAATTACTGTGCAGTATATACCGGTATATATATATATATATATATATTTATGACACACACTTTATTATTTAACATCTAATTATAGTACTATATATGAATATATTTAATATATACTATATGTTATTCATATAGTATGGCCCCTGGTGAACATTTTCTAAAATAAATATATGTAAACCATTAACCAATTATTTATATATATACTCGTTATTTTGTAAGATTTATCTATGAGATTCTTAAAAACAAGGTGTTGAAAAATGATATACTCAAATAATTAGGTTATTTGATATTATAGTACTACTTCTCGCGCTGAGAGTCAAAGTGATTTGTTCAGAAGAGAGAGATTAATACCTTTCGAAAATCTTTCGCTCGAGATAGTTTGTTATATCAAGCTGTTAATGACATTTATTTAATTAGAGTGAGATCGTAAAGGCTTTTCGTAAAATATATTTCATTGGGATCCATACCCGATCTCAATCTGACATCTTGAATGAAGTTCTAGGTCCGGAAGGATGATAAAAATATATGTAAACATCATCCGTCTCTCTCACACATATTTCTTATCTCTACATGCTCCAATCCACCGTTGGCTCATCATAGATAACGCATAGTCTACTGCCATAGATGTGCCAATTGTATCTCACATCTTATGAACAATGTTATTTGTCTGACACAGTGGCTTGCTGTTATAAGCTGTCAGTTTTTGAGGGTATGGATAGCACCTAATTATAATTCTCTGAAAGTGGAGAAGAAATTTTTTGAAAGTTCTTGTTCCCTTACTCTCAACAATTTTCCATAAGCTCGTTTAAGTCTTTCAGAGTATGTGAGTTCAATCTTTAAGAATTCTTCTTCTTTTACGAAGAAAATAGATATCTATTTTCTCTGCGTATTTTTCTCTTTGCAGAATGAATATTTTTGGTCAATATTAAGAATTTTTTTGGTTGTGGGTGTTTCGTTGTGTAAAGGGCTGACTTTGGCGGAGTTCCAAATGATTTGTTGTTCCTCCACCCCATCCAGACTATATTTTTTCCCGAGTGGCATTATGCATACCCCAATATAAATGGCCGATATACAAAGAACTTTTTAAGTGACAGTAAATCTCTTATTGGTGCACTGGAGAGACAAATGTTAAATCTTAGATGATTTAAATATATCCTTATTTATAAGAAGAACATGTCGCTTTCCTGTGCTACCGGAAGCTTGCTCACTTATATCTAGAGAAATATACTAGCTTTTCAACTTTAAGCAAATTATGTTTAAGTATACTGAATAATTAAATTTTACTACATATGTTTGAAAGACGTGAACAACTGATGTGTTGTGCTCTAAGTAGTAACTTAAAGCACAAAGAGAGTGACTTCTTATAATTTATATTTTCATCTCAAAATATAAGAACAATCTGGGTGTGCATTAAGTTGTATGTTTGGTGCGAATGATTGACCCAAATCTGGATACCACTTTGAAAAGCTTTCGTCTTGGAACTAACGTACGTGTTGTTCTCGTGAGGCACGAGATATTCAGCCAAAAATATCTTTATAGCATTCTCATTTTCAGAAGTTTTTTCCTTTTCATTTTTTTCTTTCACAAAATTTCGGATTTTGGAGAATTTAGAAATATTATGATGGTAAAGGACTTGTTTGTAAATTTGCCAAATTTTCAAACAATTGAAATATAAAAGAAAAGAGTTAATATTATATACATAATATATATTATATATATATATATATAATAGAGTGAGCTATACTAGTATAGCTATTTATTTCAAATAAAATCGCAAAATAATATATATATACAAATTATTTTCTGTATACAGGAAATAAATTACTATATGACTTAAATATTATATTACTTGTGATAATATATATAGCCTATTATATTTTTAAATAGTATAGGGTATATATAATATATATGTTAATATAATATATTATAATATCAACTGGAAATTTTAAAAGTTATTGAGTTAATTTTGTCATATACAGTAGATATAATGGTATACGGTTCTTTGTATTTAGAACTCATTAAAAATTAAAGTTTTTTTAAACATTGTTTTGTGCGTAATATTGAGATTATTAGACTTGATTTTCGTAATGAAATACGCACACACACCGGTAATCGAAGAGGACAGGGTTCTACTACCCATAGATGTTGCCGTTCACCTGAATATTGACCTTTGGGTATTTGCTTTGTTTAAAATACAGCCATTCAAAATGCCAAAAAAAAAATTTTTTTTTAAAGTTGTGTTATGATATTGTTATTATTATGTATTATTATTAGTTTCAGAAATACATAGAGCATAATCGTAACGTTAAAAAATTTACTTATAGCAATGTTAAAAAATTTAATTTTAAGGTTAATCTACATAAGAATGTACCATTATATCTACTGTAAACAAAATTAACTCATAACTTTTAAAAAGTTGAGTTATAATATTATAATAGATATATAAATAATATATATATATATATATATATAATTATATATATATATACTGGTATATATATATAGTATATATATATCTACTGCTTTATATATATACTAGTAATGCATAACATAGTATATATAGTTGTAGTTTTAAGATCTTAGTATATTAGATATATAATTTATACAGATTATCTATAGGCTATATAGGTGGGTTACTCATTGTCGTGTTCAATATTTTCGCAATTGTTGGTATAATTGGCAAATCTCATAAAGTCACCATGTATATTTCTAAAATCAATCGATATTTGTTTGACAGAGGTCACAAAAAGAAAGAAAAACTTTCTGAAATGAATGCATAAGCTTGGGCTGATTTGGCCAAAGAACAACACGTAAGTCAGTCCAAGGATCGAATTTCGAAGGGGTATCATGGATGGTTACAGATGACGCAATGGCTACTTGGGCACCGCATTTTGTTTATATTTTAGGAGATGGAAAAGTAGTAAATATAAGAGAGTTCCTCTCTTTGTGCTTTAAGGTAACTCTTAGCAGCAGCAACAGCATCAGTTGTTTCACGTTTCCAAAGAATAATGTAGATAACAATATATTAAAACATAATTTTGGCCAAAGTTGAAGAAGGCTAGTATAATCTTTTTGCAGTGGGAAGTGGTTGAGCAGTATACTAAAGAAAAAAAATTTGTTAACATTTGCCATCACCAAAAAGATTTCGCATTTAAAGCTGAATGGCATTTCTTTGTATCTTGCCACGGGAAAATGCCTGTCGATGGGTTGGAGAACAACAAGGCGCGAACTACGCAAGGTCAGGCGCTTACTAAAGACCAACGAAACACACATAAATGATGACAATAAACAATTCTTAATATTACGCAATATATAGATTGCATGCTGGCAAGAGCAAAATATAGGAATTAACTTGATTTTCGCTGCGTAAAAGAAGTAAGAAAATGTCATGAACAGAATTGAAAGACTTAAAACGAGATATGAAGAATTGTTTGAGAATTGAAGTGGAAAGGCAAGAAACCTTTCAAAAATTCTTCGGCCTTTCATGAGAATCATAATTAGGATAGCGATTTGCTATCCACCATTCAAAAAGCTGACGTTACAGAAGAGGCCACTGTGTGGCAGCAAAATGTTTGCATTAAGTGTAGAGATCAATGACACAGTAGCTTGCGTATATGATCGGAGGAGTTCGGATATGGTAGAAGAAAATAAGTGTGGAGAACGATGATGTTTACATATATTTTATCATCCTTCCGACCCAGAACTTCATTAAAGATGTCAGATTGCGATCGGGTATGGATCTCAATTGATTTTTGACCGAAAATCTTTCAGGGGGCTTGAAAAAAAAAAAAAAAAAAAAAAAAAAATGTATTAACAGGAGTGGGCAGAAATGTACAGACATCTCAAACAAGCTCCACGGGAAATTCGTCTCTCTTCTGAATGGCAAGAGAACAAGGTTTTGGGCAAGTAAATATATATATATAATATATAGTTATTAGATATATAGTACTATATATAGCTATATTATAATTCTACATATTATTAATTTTCTATATAAATAGTGTTATAGTTTATAGTATATAACGTTTAATAATGAGAAACCCCTTAATACGGATTTTTATACAGGGGATTTTGTATGTATATATAAATATAATATACATGAATGATACGTAACTACTACTATATATATATTATATATGTCATATATAGAATATATGGTTTGACAAGTAATTTTATGGTAATAGTTAAGGGAAGTCTTTTGAAATGAAAAATATATGGTCTAACGAATAACATATGGATTTATAGTGTGATTATTATATACTAATAGGTACTACGTAACTAATATAATAAATAGGTATATATAGGCTATATGGCTGGTGGTGAGCGTATATATGCTATTTGTAAATTTTATACCTATTTATTAATATATTTGTCAAATAATACTAAAATAACATTGCAAAAAACAAATTCAATTATTATTCATCCTTTTATTTTTTCGTCAAAAATAGAAATTTTAAAAAAGCCCAATAAAACCCAAAAAACCCGCTGGGCTGGTTTTTTTTTTTGGTCCAACCCTGGTATAAGCGGCATGATAAGCCTGAAGACGATATTTGCTCTTTCTTTTCTCTTCTGTGTGATACCAGCGAATCTGGGTGTCCTTAACTGAAGCATAGTTTTGGTCATCCTTCGTGATTAGCTTATACAATTGGAGAAAACTACCCTCCAATTGTCTGCCCAATAATCTCAACCACTACTGAGGGGCATTTGGATAATGCAATGAGCAATAAGCTTCAAAGTCATCGAAGTATATATAGTAAGACATTTTGATCGGGTTCGTACTTATATATACCAGGAATCCAGGATCCACAACTTTGAGTCTTTGTGAGTTTTTCACTAGTTATGTCAACATGGCGATCGCCTCGGTTAACAATCCGATATACCGATCCGTTTTGCTATCCGTAAAAGGGGTAAACATAGCACAAAACTGTGGTGTGGCTGAGGAAAACTAGGTAAATTATGGGAAAAGGTATGAGAGGAATTTCTAAAGTGGAATGAAGAATGCTCCGGTCCTACAGCCGAAGTAACTGGAGGATTGTAAGATCTATGAGGAAATGACTGCTGAGATTGAATTATTATTATTTGGGGAGTGTCTGAATGACTTAATTGGGGAAAACCAGTATTCATTATTGGGGTGAGACCAATCTCAGTATTTATTCCATGTACTGGATGGGTTTGAAAATTTGGTTGCTCCATGTGAAAAGGAGAGATTAGGGAATTAATGGGCCAACCGAGGTTAATTAAGGACATGCCGTGAGCCAATGGGTCTCTACCATGTTCAAGTAAAGTTCCCGTATCTTGGGGATATTGTGACATATTTGGTACCTGGAGGTTCTGAGCTTCATGCTCTTCAAGCTCCTGCCTATCCTTTTTTAACCACTGCAACAGATTCTGCAGTTTTGGTAACGTCATAATTTCAGCAGGAGCTGCTGTCTGTGTTATGTTTTAATCACCATCATCATCATCTCACCTCTGGGGTGTGGGGTTAACCCCTCGCTCATGCGTGAGTCTAGTGCTGGGTTCCCGGTATTGTAGTCCTAGGAAATACCCACGAGGAACTAGGCCTGGAGTGAGGTAAATATATTTTTGTTATAGTATTAGTGAAGAATAGGATGGGGTAAATATGGGTCACATGTAAATTTCTGTATAAAATTGTATATAATATTATTAGGTTATGGTCTATTTATAAGTATTAAAAATATATTAATAAAAAAGGAAAAAAAAAGAAAAAATATTTATTTTTTATAGTGAGGTATGTAAGTATGTATGTTTGGGTGTAAAATAGTGTACATATTACCGTCAAATGGGGGAAAACGGGTTAAAATAAAATTAGGCTTTTTTTTTTTGTCAAGTCTATGAAAAAATCGAAATTTTCAAGTTAAACACCCATATCATAAATGTAATTTTTTTCTTAAAATACTATATGACAATATTCACCACAAAAAACGTAAAATTAATGAAGAAAATTAATAAAATTAATGGAAAATTTGAAATATTTTAGTTAATTTTTATGCTAAGGTGATATTTTGAAAAAATTTTTTTTAGGTGAGGTAAAACTGGTTGGTCTATATTAGTTATTAAAATGTAATTTAAATTTTTATTTCTCGTACGTTTTTTGACTTACTAATTTAATTAATAAAAATAAGTAATACAAGTATTAAACGTTAAACTTTTCTTCTTCCCACATTTGGGGTAAAAAAAAAAACATGTTAAAAAAAACTTAATACTTCACTAGCATTACTGTAAGCATCCATTATTTATTTGAGTAAATACTACTTTACATTTAACTGTACGGTACCGATATCTCGAAAACTAATCGATATTAACTTACAAAGAAAATAACCAATTATAACTAATATTTATAATCAGCGTATAAAGCTTATTACGGGAAATGTGGTAAAAAAAAAAAAATTTAATTAAATAAAAAAAAATTTTTTATTAATTATTAAATTTTTTTAACAAAATATTCCAGTAATAAGCTTTATACGCTGATTCCAAATAACTGTAATATGTTATTTTTCTTGTTAAGTAATCGTAGGGTCCTCGAGGATATTGCGTACTAATATATGTATAAATTTGGCCCAATTTTTTTTACGTTCATTAAATTATCTAAAAATTATAATATATAATCAACTGTAATATAATCACATACCTAAGGTATTTGTACTTCTATATTATATAAAGGGAAAATATTATCAAAAACCTAAAAAAAAAATAAATTTATTTATACATGGAAAAATATAAGTTAAAAATATATATAGTTACCTCAATAATAAAATAGATCAGTATTATATCACACAAGATGATGTTTTCACGTCACCAGTTTTTTACACCCACCTGCGTTTTACCCAAAAGTGAAACCACTTAATAACTTAAAAAATATATCCAAAATAAAATTACATACATGGAAACTCTTAATTTTAAGCAACTTTCGGTAATAATTGGCTGTTAATGCGAGAAGTGATTGTATCATAACTGCAAGTCTAGGTGTAACAGCCTTAGCAATTTTTTTTTTTGCAATTTTTCAACAAAAAAAAATTTCAAAATGGGGGAATTTTTTGAACTGAACCTCTAATTTATTGGAATTTAATTAATGGAGAAATAAATGATTAATATAGTCTTTGGAGTCTAACAAAAGAAATATCCACTTCCCCCAATTTCATAAACGGTGCCATGTATGAAAATATAGCACATTTTCTAAACTACACCGTTTTACCACCGAAACCAAGTTTCCCCCATTTGAACAAGTATATATTTAGAGACTGTATGTGCATGTATAAAAAGTGTGTGTGGTGAGTAATATATATTTTGTATATGTATTCCAGGCCGTGTGTGGTATGTACGTGTAATATATATATATATATAAATTAATATATCTATAATATATAATATATATATATATATATATATATATATACTATATATAATAATATTATATAATATTTATAATAAATTATATATATATAATATATAATATAAATAATAATACTTTCTTCTTTCTTCACCTACCCTTATTTTCCCCAAGATTGGGAGAAGGAGCGCTACATCGGAAAAGAAAGCAGTAGGAGAGTATGACAAATGTCGAAAAGAAAGCCCAGCCTTCCGCCCCCCTCTGTACCATAATTAGTGAAAAGCTCGTCTACAGACAGAAATCCAATCTCCGAGGCAAAAAGCTCTTCATGGAAGACATGCGACGGCCCTCACTATGGTAAAATCCGTCAACCGTAAGGGTATCATCCACTTGTTCCCAGGGTGGGTCCACAATTCCTAGACAATTCTTACAAATACAAAAATTAGCAAACCCCGCCATTCTCTCACTAATCATGCACCTTTATTCTCGCCTCTGCCAAACTCAACACATTTCTCATACAAAAATGTCTTCAGTAACATCGAGTTACAATGACACACAATCACAACATATTCACCACGGTTCTGAGGAATTTACCCAGCCGGTCGGTTTCCCCACAACTTCTCCATTCTTATACATGCCGCATAACCAAAGAGACTGTCATTCATAAAGGTAAATATATATTCCTTTACACATGACCAATACCATCATCAACATTACTTTCATTTATTCTCTCATTTAACCACCTTTCTTCACACCACATAGCTCTCTAATAACTTTCATTCCTCATTTTATCAATCTTTTCACACCTATACATGCTCCTAAGATTGTGCCATCCTGAACACATTGAACTTTAGCTCTATCATTACTACTTATTCCAGACAATAGTCTCACTACCATACAATAAACACAGGTAACAACATACCCACAGGTAACAACATACCAGAGCACTCAAGACTTAGTCCCCTTATATTCATCAACGATTTTTAATTTGCCACCAAGCAACCTTCTTGCCATTCACAAAACTTTCCTACTATACACTCTGCATCATGCCGTTCCCTTCTTCATCCAACACATACCCTTAAATATTTTAAACTCAGAAACCACTTGCTTCACAGGCTGCTCACCATCTACATTAACTAACAGCTGGAGAGGAACTGTCCATCACATGCACAACCATACCCTACTCTTATCTTAAACGTTTAATTTCAAGAGCCCTTCCTTTTACATACCTACTGCCTCAAATCTTTCTACAAATAACACTACATACGAATACACATCTTCTTCACAGAATTCGCCAGCACCACACACCTCCAAATCATCCCGCATATAATAGGTAGGGCCACCCTCCACTCATCTTAAGTTCTCACATCAATTGCTTACAGAACACACCATAAGTCCTGCCTCTATCCCCTTCCCATAAACCTTGATATGAATTCTTTCAAGAACGCCCATCCATATACAAATTGAAAAAACCAAGGAGACATAAACACAACCCTGTCTCACTCCACTATTTAATCCTAAAAACCAATCACAACATTAGACAACCTTTATTCTTACACATGCTCCTCCACTTTATCGTCATAACAACTTTTGATTTCCACATTCAGTAGCCTACCACCAAACACCAATTATACTAATAACACATGCCAATACAAGCTTCCTAATTAAACTCCTATCATACGCACTGTATGTAAATCCAATAAAAACACTAGAATATATTTATTTCTTCTCCCTCATTTTCTCACATCCACACATCCTCTACTATTAAAGGTTTGATCCACCCATCCTCACCACTCCTAAACGCACAGTTCTTTGTCACCAATTTAATCCCTCAGTCACTCGCACGCACCTTCGTTCGAACCAAAAATCCAGCATAGAGCGCGAATTCCCTACAACAGCTCAAATAAAAACTTATTCCCGCAATAATTTCTAACAGTTCCCCTGTTTCCTCTCCCTTACCCTTACCCTTTACAAGGGTACTATTACCGCTCTCCTTTCCCAATTCCCTTGGAGATACTAATACACCTCAACATAAACGCTTTAAGTTACTACCAAACAACTTCCAAATCCATCAAATCACCAACTCGCCCTCCGCTCTGATACATTTCACTGTAAATTTCATCTATATCCTGAAGATTTACCATCTCTTCAAGCTTTCTCACCCTACCCATTTACCTCCTCCTTACTAAATAACCTCATCATCCCCCAAATACCTATTCCTTCTTATGCACCAGTCAAAACACAACACATTTAACACTAACCAACCTCATCATTACTGTGTAATATTGTGCAGAATTTTCGAGAAGTGTATTCTATTCCACACTCCCTCACATCCATTCATCAGTTACAAAAAAGCACAATCCCTATTCACTATTCTAAACAGATTCCCCTTTTATTCTCATTCTTAACTTTCGCGCTTCCTTCCAAGAAGAGCTTCCCTATCTCCCTTAGTATGTTCGCGGCATAATCACCTCCTCAATACTTCTCATAACTGTAATCATTAACCTTATCTTGTTTTCTCCTACGTTATGCACTCCTCTGTTATGTATTTCTTTTTCCTCCTTATATGATTCCAAGCATCTTTCTTTTGATAACTTCATCATTTGCTTTTAAGTACATTCAACCCACGCTTCTTTTTTTAACCTTTAAACTTCTTCATTCACCTCTTCATTCCAAATCAATTTTCGCTGTTACCATTCTTACTTCCTACTTTAGCAACATCTCACACACTTTCCTTTGCATTACTAACAATTGCTTCCTTCATTTGCGCCCAAGAAAAATTTGTTCAGTTAATCAACTGGTAGAAGAACATGACACAAGTCATATACCTATACTAATATACCTATTAGTGATATATATATATATTAGTATATATATTATATAATTATATATAATATATATTATATATATATATATATATATATATTATATTATATATATATATATATATATATATATATTATATATATAATATAATATATATATTAGTATATATATTTAAGGTTCTATAAATATATATATATATATATATATATATATATATACGAGGTAAACAATATATATAATAAAATATACTATATAGAGAGGGGTATTAATAATTATATATAATATTATATATATATTATAATATAAACTTATATATATATATGTATAAAATAAATATATAACCTATATATATATATATATATATTATAATAATTTTACTATTATAATACATATGTATACTTTAACATACTAATAAGTATAGAAATCATTTTTTTTTTTTTTTTTTTTTGTTTGTTTGTTGTTTTGTTATTTTTCTTCTATTTTTTATATTGTGTTATTTTTATTATTCCGCTTCCCTACCAACTTCCGCTTCCTCCAGTTATGTCCCTTCTCTCCTTTTCCTGTACGGTACTAACCTACGTATACCCTGACCTCTCTCCTTCTGAGAGATTTTTTCCCCATTCCCCACTGCTTCCGCGTGGCTACCTGCGCGGCTGTATGTCTCTGTGCGACTGCCGATGGGGCCCATCTTGCCCTCCTTCCTACGTGGGTGAGGTACAGGTTAAAAAACCGGTGTTTTTCTTGCCTTTCTCCGGGCCGCCTATTGTAGGGTTCCCGAACCTTGCCCTAACCTGTGAGGAAGCTGTCCTGCACTTGGGCGCATAATCTTGGCTTCGCGCGTCTTATCGAGTGTGGGGCACGGCCTTGCATTTTCTCATCTTAGGGACAGGACGCGGAGTTCCGGGGGGCCTTTCCCGAGGCCAACACCCATGCCCACCCTAGCGGGGTGGGGGTTTTTCTAAGATGGGGAGAGGTAATGTAGCTCTGGCCCTGTGGTGGAGCGCGTTGCCTGCGGTTACGCCTGCCGGATTTTAAGTTTATAATTCCATCATTTTGTTTTATTTATTGCGTGCTGAGCGCGATGTTTTGCAGGAGTATTTTTCTGGAAGAAAATCTAAAAAGTTTACCGTTTTCCAAGAATAAGGCCTGCAAATCCCATCTGGCGAGGTCCACCAACCCGTCCCCCTCCACTGAAGCCCCGTTCCCAGCCTGCGACCAGCAAAGAGGCTTTGCTGCCCTTGTTGAATGAAATGGTTGGTACTCCACCGAACCCAGCTCCGCCCATAACGCCCTTCGATTCCGGATCCCGTTTCAAGGTCTGCCCCGTCTATGACCAGGGAGGACTCCATGTTGGCTCCATCTCAGAGTACCCTTGTACTATCCATCTTTAAACGTTTGCCATTCCAGGAGCCCCTGCGTCAGCGGGGTTCCTTTCCTACACGCCAGTATACCAACGCCGACGACCACTTTCTCCGACCCCCCTCCAGGGGTCCCGGTCTTATTCCTACCCCCGCTTTATATTTATTGCTACATTCAACGTATCCCTAATCGTCTCACAATGACTTCTGTTGAGCCAGCTCATCCATATGTGATGCTTGGAAGCTGCCTTCCAAAACTACTGAGCCACGGCTAACGCCAATGAGGACGGTTTCCTCTTGGTTCGTGCTGCCTCTCGTACCAGAGCAACGTAACTTTGCTTTCCTCATAATTCCCAATCTTGGGGAAGTTTCCCTAATCAAATTCTCTAATAAAACCTGATGATGTTACGTAACAACGTCGAAGGGTAACATATATGCGCCAGTGAGTTCTGATTCCGATGCCATCGATTGAACATCCTTACTCATTTACAGGCTCACCACGTGCCTATCGCCGACGTTTATCGGTTCCCTTCCGCGTAAGGAGGACCCCTCAAGTCAAAACCCTCGTCTGTTACTATACCCTTCTCTGTGCCTTTTCCCCGTCCATCCAGGGTAAAATTGTGTTTATCACTGCACAGGCGGTTAGGCGACCTATTAATGTGCCTTCCCGAGAAGATGGTTTTCAAGTGGCCATAATTTTGGTCACCCGCCAGAAAACATCATTGTCGGTCTCAAATTCCAGACCGACCTGTCGACTTGTGGCAGTTTCTCTCCACAGCCGAGACTGTGACAGAAGATGCCTCCATGTTGTCCTCAATGCAAAGGGGTCCACACCCGGCCTCCTCTGTCCACTGCCCCCTTTTCGCCTTGGAGAAGGAATCCTAGAGCAGTGGCCACTTTTTCAGTTTGATTGTCTGACCGTCGTGAGGCTACCCGCCGGGAGAGGGAGAAGCTGGCTCATCTTCCTCTTTCTTATGCAGCTGCAACGTCCACTCCATCTGCGATTGCTTCTACCGTTGCCCATCGCCCCCGTGCGTTGTGTCCGGAACTTGTTCCGCTTTCACGTTCGACCGTTCGGCCTTCCATGCCGGTTACCGGATCACCTGTTTCGGTGGTTCCTGTTGCTCTGGACAATTGTCCTCCCAACTCTCCGAAATGGTCCACCGGACCACTCGTCGTTCTTCGCCGACACACACGACCCTCTCTCATGCTCCTCTGCTTGTAGAGGTCCATGCAGCTCCCAAGGGGATATCTGATTTTGCGACATGTTCCGCATCTGAGGTCGATGGCGACGAGCGTCCTTGTGCCTCGTCGCAGCCTACCTGTACCGTCTCCCGAAAACGCCCTGCTTCTGTTTCGCCGGGGAAACACCAGGTCCCTATTCACGGTTGCGAGAGTCCGTCCAAGGGCGGATCTTCCCGGGACCGACATCCGTACTCGCTTGCTTATCGGGCCGCGGACTTCTTGAAGCAGAAGGATCTCGTTTGTACTGGGGGACCTGTCTCTGTCCTGCCTAAAAGGGGCTCGCCGCGCTGACAACCCGCGTGGCCGATCTCGGACCGGTGGTCCGACCTCTGCCCGTTCTGATAGTTTGCTACTTACGCTGCCTAAGCCGTTTCACTTCTGCATACTCGACGCGATTATGAGAACTTTTTCGGATGCTCTTTACGAATGGACTCCTTTCGGATTCTTAACTCTTCCCTTCCGTGGGTGTGCTCCGCGGCCGATCACTTGTTGTACCGCACAGGGAGTCCGTTGTGGCGGGTATCTGATTGACACCTCCAACTCCAAGAAATCGCCCGCTCAGCAGGTGCGTTTTTCTCAGTAGACCGTGAGGCGTCCGCCTTCGATGTTGTGTTGAGGGTTGGTCTCTGGACTGCTAGTGGCACCGCGGAGGACAGGAGAGTCTTTCCTTCCTCCAAGCGTCTTCTCCTCACCACAACCACTTGACTTTGAGCGCGCCGCGCGAACCCGTCAGGCGCGCACTCCCACCTTCTGGATCTTAACTCGAAGCTACGGACCAAGCTTCGCAGAAATCGTTGCCTGCGACGCACTAAGCCACACATCGTCTTCGATGTGTCTCCTTCTCACTCCCCATCCGCCGCACCTGCCCCATTACACGCGCCTCTATTAACCATCTTTCCAGCCTCTGTGGGGCGCTCCTGGCACAGGTCCCTTCCCGGCCCGAGCGTAGGAAAGTCTGGCAGGGCGCGCGTCTCAGAAAAGGGGAGGCCACTGTTTCGAAATGTGAGTGTGAGACCTTGTCCGCGCGCATCTTTGGCGAGCCCTCTCCTGATCTGCCCAGGAACCCCTCGTAAACAAGGGGTCCACACATATCCTGCTGCGTTGCATCCTTCACTCTCCACTCCGGCGGTTTAGGATTCCTGCCGGTGGGTCGTCCGACGGCTTTCCCCGGGACCCCTAACCCGTCTTCACAAACTCCTGCAGACGCACTGACACCCTACTCCCCGAAAACGCGTGACTATTTGAACGGATCTTAACCTGACCACAATGAGATTGATTCCCGTTTCAAAACGTTTCCCTCCATAGAAACTAGCCGCTCGCCAAACTTTCAATTACGAAAGAATCAAGTAGAATTACTTTGTTCGAACATCAGCCCCTGGTTGGTCTTAAACAGGAGTTGCAACTTCGAGTGACCAGTCGTACCTTTTTGCAACCTCTCACGGTACAGGGGAACCCCTTATCTTTCCACTGAATCGTGGTGCCAGCGACAGCGAGGTGGATCCGCCAGCGAATCCCTACGCTCATCACTGCACAGTCTGTCCACTTAAACATCCACATTCCCCTTCACCAGCTAAACCACTGCAAAGATGCCGTAACGGAGGACTCGTTATCCATACCTTGAGAACACTATTTCCAGCTTACGCCTGTGAGCTCAGTGTACTGGCGTCACAAGCTGTATGGTATACCCAGGAAAGACCTAGTAGATTTTTTCACGAGTCTCCACGCCGCCCATGTTGGTCCTCGGTGACTTTAACCTCCGGCGCCCTTTGTGTGGGGAGACTCTGTTACGTCCCCCAACGCCGATATTGGTTTTGAGTATTTTGCAGGATTTTTCATTGGGATGTCCTCACCGGGGCCTTGCCACCTTGTGAACCGTTTTTGTATACCTTGTGCGAGGCGGACTATCTTCACTGTGTTAGCGTTCGGTCGTTGTGTTCCATTTCGCGGTCTTTAGTATCGTTTTGGGAGGGTGGGAAAGGGGTCGTCTTTCCGCGGTAAGTGGAACCAGATAACCCCACTATTCGTGGATACCATCCTTGCAAGGTCCCGCACACGCACAGCTTACCAACCATTTATTCTGGCTGGCGCTATGACAAGGCAGACTGGTCTTTCTTCCTTTCATCGGGCCACTTACTTTTCCATCTTTCTTGCAAACTAACGTGTTCCCGTCGCCGGCGGATGGCTTCACTATACTTCAGGAGTTAATCCTTCGGGTTGTGTCATAACGGAGCAACGAACCATATACCCGAAAATCGACCACCCCCTGGTGGAACCAGGAATGTTCTCGGGCTAATCGTGAAAAGCACAAAGTTGATATTAAGCGATATAAACAGACACCCTTCCAACTCGATTCTGTTTAAGGTTCTGGCGCCCCCGCTCCCCGGCGTAGTTAAATCGTCTCGTACCGCGGTAAAACAGTTTTTTCGCGCGTAAGCTTCAACCGTTTAAAGTCTTCTACGCCTGTACAATCGGTTCCATAAAGGTGCGAAAAATTTCCACGAAAAAACACCATGCTGATCCTTCCGCCTAATAATCCCGTTTACGGCCCGCAAACTTCTGATATGTTATCTCTGCTCCCGGGTTGTGGCGGACGAGTTGGGTTATCACTATCGCGAGCCCTGCTCCAAAAGCGGCTCCCGGTATCCTGAACCTTTTCGTTCCTAGTTCGCTTGCCGGGTGGAGTTTCCCTGATTTTTCTGTTCTGCGCCTGGAACAGAACCATCGCATATACACCGAGGCTATTCACATGCAGGGCCGAGTTCCTAGAGCCCTCAAGCTTTGGCGGGGATGGAAAGCCGCCTGGCCCTGACGGCATCTCCTTTTCTCTATGTAACATGCTTTCGACATGCTCATTAACCATTCATGCCACTGCCTTCTACTTTCTCATGGCTTAATACAATAGAAATATGGGTGGAGGGGGTCTTCCTCCTGTCTGGTCTACCTGCATATATTGTCTTTCCCATATCACGCACCCGAAAAAACGCCTCTTGGGGAAGTGGATTCCGAGGCTTCATACGCGATAACATCGCCCTATTGGGCACAATTGACCTGCATACGCGTGTAAGCTCATGGAGAAGATTTGATGGCTATTCCGTGCGTTGTTCCCACGTTGGAAGCAACTCCATGCATTTTCCGACTACCAATGTTTTTTCGTCGCCATCGCTCGACCCAGGATCCTCTCTTCGTTGGATCACGACAATATCGTGCCCGGAGTCATTTGCTTCCCAAACAAAAAATGAACCTTGGCCGTCTTCTATATGACCTCGAAAAGCGTATATAGCAACGTGGAGATGGGGGGTTTTTGCGAGCTCCACTCCTTGGGACTTACGGGGGCACTTCCCCTATTTCTTCGAGGGAATAATTGTTGATGTCGGATCGGTTTCGTTCAGGTTCCGTTGGTGGACCAAATTACGGCTGACGAGGCGTTTTTGAAGTCCCTGGACTAAGGGTGCCTGCAAGGGCCAGTGTCTGAGTTCAAAGGGTTGTGCTTTTCGAAACTATTGGAATTCACTGGTGTTGTTCGATTCCCATCCCGACTTACAGTGCAGCTGCTCCATCTATGTTGACTATCTTGCCCTGTACATCTCTGGAGCTAAAGTTCCCTTGTATGGAACGTCAACTTCAGGTTGCCGCAATCGATAGGGTTTCCTCCTGTGGGGCTCTGCGCGTGGCTTTACATTCGTCCACGGTCGAAAAACTAAACAAGCCCATCGCTTTTTTCCGGAAAAATCCCGTACGTAGGGGTTGCCTACCATTGCCGTCCAATGTTAGCCTCTATGGCTCCCTAATCGTGTGGAGCCGAGGGTGCCGGTTCCGGGTCCTGTTGCTCGATGAAGCGCCTCACGTACCTTTCTCATATTACTCCTCACTCAAGCTAGCGTGCCGCCGTTCCTATTTGGTATATCTCTTACGCACCTATCACCTCCAAGACTGGGGTGCGGGACAGAAAACCATGCTCCATTCCCTTTGCATCATGCTGGTGGCGTTTCTAAAACTTGACTATGGTTTTTTGTGGCCTATTTATGGTACAGTAATTCACTTCCGGTCCTAACTCACAAAAAACAATGACCCATCCATTCAGACCTGAGAGAAGGTCTGATGAAATTGCCACAGGTGCATTCCGTTCCTCTCCGAGAGAATGTCCTGGAGGTGGAGACGCGGGATGACCGACCTAAAACCCTTGCAGAGGGAGGCATATGCTCATGTGCTCGCCTGTTCATTCTTTTTTGGGGCCGTCTTCAGGTTCCTACCTCGTTCGGCAATTAACAAACCTATAATAAAGATACGTGTCAGTCACAACCACTTATTATTGGGTCACATTTGCTAGGTGTTGTTACTAAATGGTCCATCTTCGCTTTCGGCTTGACGTTCCTCAAGCGAGTGGTCAATAGACAAATATGGTTTTAAGCCTCTACGCGCGTTCACAAGTGGGTCTCTCTTCGCCTCCTGCTCTCTGCAGTGGGATCCAGTCTTTGAATAGGTCGGAGGCACACCCGGTGCTGCTGTTGAAGGATTCCTTTGTGTCTCACGCACGAGGTCCATTTAGAGGACTCTTATTAGGGACGAAATCGGGACACCAAGAATGGTCAAAGACGGAGGAAAAGAAGGGGGGAGAGCATTTACCAGAAACATGTGATTCCCCGAGAGGACATCACTGCGAATCCGCATACCCCTTACCACCGCCCTATAAATTGTCGTTTTTTTACTGAACTAATAGCAATTGTCCATGGCGGTGAACAGGATCAGTAACCTTCGCCCGTGGGGGTATTTATACCATCTTTCGGATTCTCGGAGCGCTCTCCAGACTTGCTTGACGCGAGGTCAACACCGTAACACCGTTGGTTCTGTGTCAGTTCAATCAGTCACTCTGCTTGTTACCAGCGCAGCACCAACAACATTGAGTTCTGTTGGGTTCCCTCCCATGTGGGTGTTCCTGGCGACGAACGGGCCGATTGGGAGGCCAAACAGGCGGCTGCACACGGGGTTTCGTGTGCCCATTACCCTCCTCCTGCTGTGCGCCTGAGGACTTCAGAGTTCGCAGAAGACTACAGATTTTATTTGTCTCCATCTACTTGTCGTCGGGGCTTCTTCTCTGGCTGGGCAAGTCATGTTGGGTGCACGAAGGATGCTCGTGGCGCCAAACTTAGGAATGTCAAACCCGTCCTTGGCCGGTGGTCTTAATCTTGTAGGAAGAGTCGCCCTTCTCTTGGAGGTAGGTTCCTGGCTTCGATCCGTCCTGGTCATATTATTACACAAATCTCACCCATGGATTTCTTATGTCGCGGGGGGTTCCACCGACCTACCCATTTTGCTCCTCCATTTGTCCTCTCACTGTCGTTCATCATCTTTGTGGATTGCGTTGCTCTCGACCCTTCGAGAAGTTCTTCCTGACGTGCTTAACTATACTCTTCACATCGCCTTCCAGCACATCTTATCCCGATACATCTCATTTTCGTAGTGGAATCGTAATTTTTTGTCCATCCTCTCGCAAACTGAAACATCTTGGTATAAGTCTAACCATCTTCAGCCTTGTTTCCTCTTCGTTTTCGATTAGGATTTCCCCTGTCGTTAAAAATGCTACCGGTCCTAGCCGCATTCTTTGTCTGTGGAGATCCCTTGTACATCACACATCCAAAAAAATAAAAAAAAGTAATAGAACGAGGAAAAAGGAAAGAAAATTGTTAATATGGTTTTAAAAAAAGAGTGTTATATACATTAGAGTACAAAAGCAGAAGCAAAATTGTATGAAAAAATAGGTGTGTATAAAGAGAAATAATAATAAAAGGAAAAAGAAAATTTTTAACTTATTAATTTTAGACTATTATAGTTTAAAATAATAAGATCTAAACACTAATGGATTGGCGTCATCTAAAGAGCGAATCTAGGCAACCATTGGTCTGACTTCATCAACATCTGAAGCAAAATCAAGGGCCGGAGTACATCTTAACATGCAATTCTTTTTTAAATTTTTAACCGCTTATATCACCTCTTCATGCTTCACCTCTTCACTGTTAACATTCTTACTTCCTACTTTAGCACATTCACATGCTTCTTTTGCAACTACAAAAAAACCGCATTCCTTTTCATGGGTCTCATGCTCTTCCACAGATTTTTAGTTCAGCATTTCAAACTAACTGTTTGAGACATTCAAACTGCATTTAATTTGCAAAGCGCTCTTAAATACTTTATTCTTATTACCCTTTGTTGCGAGCGGTTAAAACTTCATCGGAGCCTCACTTTTAATAATCTACACCCCAACATCTTTACATTATCACCTCCTCTCCATCCAAGCGAGCCCATTAATACTCTACATATTTAATTTAACAAGATAATGAATCTGAATAAATCCCGATTTCCATAACACCCCTCACTGATTTAACATCCAACACAATATGAAAATCACCATTCACCAATCATATTCATCCTTGATTTTCAACATTCTGATACCAAATCTCTACTATCACCAAAGCTTAGTTGTATGGTTAATAATATACGGTATGATATATTATATATATAAATATATATATATATATATATATATGACTATATATATAGGTATATATAAAGTAGATATATAGCTATATATAATTGAATGTCAAAACTTATAGAAGATTGTAGAGAGAGAAGAGAGATGTAGTAGATAAAAAGAAGAGAGAGAGAGAGAAGAAGAGAGGAGATGAGAGAGAGAGAAGAGAGAGAGAGAGAGAGAGAGAGAGAGAGAGAGAGATGAGAGAGAGACTTTAAGAAAGAGGGAAAGAGAGAGTACGAGAGAGAGAGAGAGAGATGAGAAGTAGAGAGGACGAGAGAGAGAGAGAGAGAGAGAGAGAGAGAGAGAGAGAGAGGAGAGAGACGAGAAAGAGAGAAGAGAGAAGAGAGGAGAAGAGGAGAAATTTCTTCTGATAGTAAGAAAATAGTATTTTTTAAAAACATATAACACCGTAGAGACTGGGAAGCTAAATAATAATTAGAAAATAGAGAGAAAGAACAGATATAGTATATAGAAGATGTTGTGTTGTTTCGGTAGACAGAAATCGTTAAATGGATTGGGCGCAAGAAATGTAATGATTTCAAATTCTTAATTTTATAAATTATGTTTGAAAGAGGTATTGTGTTTTAGGGGAAGAAGAGAAAAAAGGGAGGTATTGTATCAAGAAGAAGATGAAAGACAGTAGCATTAGTTGTGTTAATCGGTTCCCTAATGGTAAGGGGAAATGGTGAGTGAGGAAAGAGACAATGAAAGAGCAAAGAGAAAGACAGAGAAACTGGATGAGAAGTAAAAGAGTGCCATGGAGGGTGCGGGACCAGATAGAACCCGGCGGATTGCGTACCAGGAAGCAATGACATGGCATGTATCGTACAAAAAAAAAAAAACTAGATAGAGTACACATAACAGGTACAGGAAAATGAATAAATACATTTGTTTTTCTATATGTCACCGAGTCCAATTTGGTTCACATGTGGAAGAACGATTTAAAAAAAAATGGTATTTTTTTATTATTTGTTTATGCGCCTAAATTGTATTCTGTTTATTCGTTATTAATGAGAGTTTGAAAAAATAGCACCGTTTAAAGAGTATTTAGGAAGGTACGACGATGACTAGGGTGGGGAGGAGGTCCTGG
>JABUQX010098414.1:0-5000 GCA_015478945.1 Trachelipus rathkii
GGAGAGAGATTATATATATAATATATATATATTATAAATAATATATATAATATATATAATATATATAGTAATATATATAAGTATATAAGTATATATATAATATTATATATAATATATATATATATAATAATATAATATATATATATATAAATATATATATATAATAATATAAATATATATATATATATATATAATGGACAGGGACGGGACGGGAAGAGCGCGTTGTGGTTTCTGTTTGGTGGGTGATATATTCACTACAGGAACATTTCTCGCGTTCTTCTTTTACTCCATCGTGTCGTAGTGGTCAAACACTTACGCGGCCAAATCTGCTAGGGCCCAGGTTCAATCTCAGCAGAGTGAAATTACTTAAAGGGTTATTTTTATCAATACCTATCACATTGCGGTGAGGGTAGAAGGATGAGCAGTTATCTTATCAATATATATTATATAATATATAATTATATAGATAATATATATATATATATATATATATATTATATATATATTGATAATATTTATATTTTTATATATTCATGATATATAAAAATAATTTCAATATATATATATTTTATACTTATATATATATATATATATATATATATATATATATATAATATATATATATATAATATAGTATATATAATTGATTTGCGTACTTATTCAGGTACTATTTATTTATATTCATTTGATTATACTATATCTGTATGTTTTACTATTTTCGTATCTTTTTACACTCACCTTATATTACGCTACTTATAATTTGATAGTCATTGTGAGCGCCAGTTATCATTCATTAACTTTGAGAGGAAGAGATTTCTTTATGTTCGTATCCGGTGCTAAGATTTTGCGGAGGAGAGAATTTAGCATACAAGAGTGAGCGCGCATATATTTATTACTTCTGTCTCTTGTATGTATTATTCTCGATGCATTTTCAAGTGCGAGAGTACATTAGTGACGACGAAATCTCCACTCAATCCACACCCACCCCCACACCACCGCACAAGACGGATAACACTGCAGAGAAGCGGCGACTGTGAATTCGATCAACAAATTTTCACTAAACGAACGACGTCTAGAGGCAATTGTGGAAAGCGCGCTCGCGCGCGCGACAAAGCTCGTGTACTACTCTTCATTTCGCACCACGTAGTGAGAGAGAGCTCCTTCACACACGCAGGCAGATATGTTATATACTGTGATTCCTCTCTGGAATATAGCTATGTGTTTCTTATATATTCTAGTGCGCGAGGCTGGCCACACCCATACACCAACAGTTCTCGTCTGAGCGAGACAAGATAGACGACGGCGGGATCCTTATCATCGTGTATCTCTTACGGGGAGAGCGCCGCTTAGCTGGCTTTACGTAGAGAGAGGATCTTCCAGAAGAGAAATCTTTATCGAGAGGAGAGAGCAGAATGCGCGCGTCGGGCGAGGAGAGTTGGATTTCTGGAAGTCTCTTCTGTGTAGTATATGTATTAATCAACCCAGAACTTCAATGAACGCCTTCTGAACAACAAACAAAATGAAAAAGAAAAAACTACAAGAAGTGATATTATATATATCTCAATCGATCTGTCTGTATATATATATATATATGAGACGCGACACTATATCTATTACTATTAGCTCATTCACTCTACTATGTGGAGACTTATAGTCAATTTTCATTCTAATGTTGGATATTGTCATCTACCTTTCTACAACTATCTACAACGTTTCGCATGGACTTCACTCGCTAGCTTTCTATAGCAATATCTTCCTTTTCTGGAGTTAATGGATTATTCTTATTCATCATCAAGTTTGGATTATGGAGAAACCGTTAATCATTTTGAATTACGAACTCTGATTCCCTTTTCGCATCTAATATGGTTCTGTGACCTCATCCCTTTTATGTATGACAGCTAAATTTTTTTCTATAATAGAGATGGATCTAACTTTTTCAATAACTTCGCCTATTACATATTGTAACTCCTTTACGGTAATGGATTTCTTTAATCATTTTAAGTTTGGATTATGGGCAGAAATTCATTTTTGGATTCGCACCTACGTAACTTTTGATGTCCTTTCCTCGATATCTTTATAGGTTATCATGTGTAGCTTTCTTCTCCTTTTATGTTGAAGAAATTGTTCAAAGTAAAGGACCTACATTTCAAGGCATATTCTCGTCTCTACAGTATGTTGCAAGCAAATGTTCTCTCGTAAAACTACAGCTGAAAACTATTTACGTGCGCAATTGATCAAAGTCATGGAATAACATTAGAAGAGCGTTTACTAAGACCTTCCTGGATCAACTGTGCGATTCGTATGTTGGCCTAATTTTTTATAACTTGGAATAATTAATTGTTTCATATGCCTATCACATACATGTATATGTTAATTATTTTTGTATTTAAAATGTCTGTCATGTTTGTTTTATCATCTTATACGGATATATTTTATTTACCAAATTGCTTATTGTTTAAATGCCCTTTTATTTCTGTATTATTATAACTAAGTATTTCGTACTTTTTATGTATTCAATATATTTGTATAATATGTTTGATCTTCGTGATCGTTACTACGCGCTAAGTTATGCTCGTATTGATAGTACTTCTTTACATTTCTGTTGAGTATATATTTTATTTTTGCCATCAAATGTTTATATGTCTATCATTATGTCTGACTATAATTAGATATTTTTGCATTTGAAGTATGAACTTATGTTTTTAGTTATTGAATTTCGGATTAATATCTTATACATACTTTCTCAACTCCGTGTTGAGCGCAGAAAGTAATGAGCCACCCATTAACTTTGTACCAAAATTTTAATTTTCATGTTCCCGTACTTATGCTAAGATTTGCGCGAGGGCCAAAATTTTAGCATAAAGTTCAACAGTGAAAAATATATATAAAACTTCGGCCTCTTTTGAGATAACTGCGAGTCATTGGGAGTCAGAGTAACAATTATTTAAGAATCAGAAAGAAAATGCTCACTCAAGATAACTGTACTCTCCCAGAATATATCCTCTGCGCGCGAGATGAGCCGATAAACTCAAGAAAAAGGCTGCGATCTTGTATTCGATGCAACAAATTTTAGCACTAAACGAAAGAGTCCAGAGGCAATTGGTGGAAAACGCGCTGAAGGCTCGTGCTACCAATTTTCGCCTACGAAAGAGAAGTAAATCTGAACAGAAGGGAATTGTTTGTTACTTTCATTGCAGTATTTTACTTATGTTGAAGTAAATACATCATTTCAAATATGGATTTCTAAATTACACATCCTCTTATATAGGGTGCTTGTTCTTAAAATAAGCCACAAACATAGCAAGCCTGCTTTCCTATGAATATATAGTAAACAGGCGAGATAATCCTTCCTATTGTGAGCAGAACAATTGAACTTTTAATCACATCCCAAGTATATATCTCTGGTGAACCTCCTTGTGACACCCCCGAATCCTTCTAATAACGGCTAATAAAATAATAATTAACGCGGTAATAATTAAAAAGTGAAAAATACTTATCCAAGTGAAATGTTTTTAATAATGATTAAAAAGTTACGTCTTGAGATAGGTATGGCTCAAACTATCAATGTAAGTGTATGAAGCGAAGTAATTGTTTATAAAAAGTCGTTATTCACTGAAAACAAAGAGTCCTTTCAAAACTAATATCACTGCACATTAAAAATATCCTACCCCATCAGAGGACTTTAATAAACACAAGGAAAACCTAGAGCTGACTTGGGTTGCCAGAGTCAAAGAGACATTCACCCATTTTTGGGTGGGTAGAGGAATAAAAAGACTCATCACATCTAAAACCCCAAAACACTTCAAGAAAGACTTTCTTTAAAATCTGCCCGAATTCCCCCGCCCCCCCTCCACACACACACACACTTTTGAGGTCTCAAATTGAGAGCAGAGAAGAAAGGAAGCTACAGAAAATTCAACCTTTTACCAGAGTGACAAAAAAATAGGGAAGATCTTCCAGCATTCCTCCAATTAAAGTCACATCAGTCTGAAGAGAAATAAGGTTCAAAATTGGCCAAATTTTTAGAGGCTCACCATCCGAATGGTTTTTTAGTTGTTCTCCATCCCTGGTGGAAGACCGTAATTTTGGATAAAGAACAAGCGAGTCAAGATACTGGGAGTTAAAAAAAAAAATCTCATGGGTTAACGAGAGTTTCCAAGAGGAATCCCACCCCCCTTCTGCTTCAGGGTGGGAAGGAAAAGTTTACATCAAATGTCAATCCCAAGGCAACTAACCAGCTGTTGGCGATGGTTCGAGTCCTGTGTCAACGAGTGATCTTTTGTCTTCGTCTATATATGTCGTTTGCATAAATTGCGCACCATCAAGCTGTTGGCCGCATGTCGGCTTGCCTTGACTTTGGTTGGTTGCTCCTGTAACCCAGGAGCACCCACAGGAGATGCCGTGTAGCTGCAGCAGGGGTTCCCAGCACCATTCTATATATATATATATATATATATATATATATGATATGATATATATATATATATATATACTATATATATAATATATTAATATATAGTATATTATATATATTATATATAGTAGATATATATATATATATATAATTATATATATCCCTGACAAGGGGTATTGATTGTTGTTGCGGTGTTATACTTTTGATGAATAACCTGGAACAGAGCATAGTGACAAGAACCAAAACTTGAAGATTTCGTGCGACCGTCCGGTCCCAGCACTAGTATGTATATTTGTCACATACGAAATCTTTTAATCTTTTTTCAATTCCCTCGTTTTTCATACTGTCTGTCTTTCAATCCTCCTCCTCCATCACAGTTTAGTTTCTATCTCTCTCTCTCCTAAATTGTGTTTTTCTTTTTTCTTTTTTTTTTTTTATCCCCCCGGTGGGGTCCAATCGATCCCCTTTTGAAGCCTTAATATAGCGGTACGGTATTATTCCTGCTTAAACAAGAGGATATTTCTTCTTTTTTTCCGTCCCAGCTCCTTGAGCCCTCCGGTGCATCTTCCCACATGGGTCTTCAGTC
>JABUQX010098414.1:12500-26094 GCA_015478945.1 Trachelipus rathkii
ACTATAACCAATTTAGGTGGGGGAAAATGGGGTGTGCCCTTAAGAAAAGTTGCACCTCCCCTGAAGAAAATTTAGGCTTTTGGATACCAAAGAAGTACACATATGTGCTCAAAAACTTTGTTTTACAAATTATTAACTATTAATAACAAAAACAATGTATATAGTCGTATTTAAGACGCATGCTATGATGGAACAGCCCAAATATCGAGGAAAATTCAGGAACTTCAGGCTCGTAATAGAAAATTTGATCCAAATCCAGGGTTCTTTAATCGTTTCTTCAACTCATAATTTAAATTTAATCCTTAATATTCTGTAAAAGATATAATCGCTCTCAGAAATTTTGTCACACAACTTGAAAAAGTTTGCTGTATTTTAGTTTCTAGTACAGCTCAGCGTGGTAAGAATTAACAGCTGTACTGTTCAACAAATAACGAATACATCACAAAAACACTAAATTGTGTCCAACTAGGTGTTCATCCAAGTATGATTCCTTTACTAGCAATAAAAACCAATTTCAAAAGTATTTCGCCGGTTCTTATCTCAAGTGATATTTATGAGTAAGAAGCCAAGTGAAAGAAACGAAGCCCTTGGTCTCAGGAAGCATTAGAAAATTTTGAGCTTATTCTCTGTCTTGTGTTTCAAAGTAAAGTGGGAAAGCATCAATGTTGCCTCAAAAATATTGCAAAGTCCAAATACAAATTTCAGCAAAGCAATACCTATTTGGACGAGCCAAAATCAAAATTAAGTAGCTTACAACACAAATTGAAGACTGTAGCTGAGCATAAACTACGGAGTTAGCACATCATTGGAACATTGAAGCCAAAATTACTTCCAAATTTTCATTCACAATTAAAAAGTTTTTTTTTATTAACTATCTTATTGAAAAACTGAAGATCCATGAAAGCCCTTTAGAAATGGTTTCAATAAATATCTTAAATTATTAAATGAAACAGATAACTACCGTTCATTAGCATGAACAATTTTAATGAGTTATTTTCATTTCTCTCTGCAGAAATATGCAAGCTAACGAAGATAAAAAAGTTGCAAGGCAAAAAGCTACAAAACTGATTAAAAATACGATTTAGATTTATCTTTCGGTTTTATGAACACAAATAATCACCTTCAAAGCATTTAATACTCCGAAGTAAAATTGAAAAAAGTAGGGTAACTATTAAAGTTAGCAAACTTTTATTTCGTAAAATACAGCTTCTTGTGAAAGTTAGCCTTACCAGACTTGTGTACAACAGTTCAGTTGTATTTGACGTTACCAGTAAATCTGAAAGATCGTTTTCAAAGCTCAAGTTATTAAAAACTTTTTTTAAGGAACAATAGATACACAAACAAGGCTAATACATTGGCTTCATTAAGCATTGAAAATGAAACATGTACTCTTGATCTGAAAAAAGTGGTTAATAAATTCATGCAATGAGCCAAAAACGTTTTGGTAAAACTATAAAGCATTCATCCTTTCGAATATTTTGACTAGTCGAGAACAGATATTCAACGTTTTGAAGTAACATTTTTATTCAAATTTCTTTATATTTACACGTATATTTATACACATATATATATATATATATAATCATAATAATAATAATATATATATATATATATATATATATATATATATATATATATATATAATTTATATATAAATTCAATTAACTAATAATTTAAATTATAAAAGCAGGGGAGGGAAATAAGATAAATTTAAGTAAAAATATAATAAACATTGGAAGCAGAATGTAAAAAAGATGTTTTTGTAGAAAACTAAAATTTTATACAAAAAAAGTGAAAAGTCTTTACATGCTTTTTTCCTTTTAAAAACATTTTATACTTCCATTTTTACATACTGTTTCCAAAAATGTCATTACTTTGTAATGCAAATATCCCAAATTTAAAAAAAATAGAATACGAAAATTCTGATAAATAGCATAAAACCATATTATATATATATATATATATATACTATAATATATACTATTATATATATATATATATATATATAATTATATATATAATAATATATATTATAATATATAATATAATAATATATAATGTCAAGGAGGCCCCATTCTACTTTGCGGGGGCCCTATGACTCTAGTACCACTAGGTACCCCTCAATCCGAAGAAAAAATCACCTCGCATTGCCCTCTGCATACGAAGTGCCCAAAAACATTTCCCTCCTTAGGGAAGGTCTTCCCGGAAGATTTGAATAATAAATCAAAATACAAGATATAAGGTGATGGGAGAATTACTGAAGTAAAGTTGGTAGTATGTTTGAATCTTCATTAACAATCAGATACAAAGCCATTGTTTATAGAAAGGAAGACAGTTCACCGTCTGATCTTAGAAATAGAAAAAGCTATGGCGTAGGGAACATGAAATCACCAAGGATAATAATTCAGAAAAGAAGACAGGAAAATTCGACCGAATATTAGGATAATCATTTAAAGTTGGGAGACAGATACCGAACAAATAAATTATTTGTTATGCAAGAACCTGATTACATGGTAGAAAATTTAATAAACCCCAATCTGAAAACCAACAAAGCAATCATCATTTCACCTTATAAGCCTTAGCTAAAATAAGGAGAGAGACTGTCCGAGTTGTCAAATTAGCGTTTGCTTATCAGAACGGTCAAACAACCTGAGTTTTAGGCTTTGAATAAGAGTGAGATCTAGAGGCAGGAATGCTAAATGTTCACCATGCTGGAAATCAAAAAAACTACCATGAAGTTGCAGAAATTATTGAAGAACGAAACCCCGCTACGACAAACTGGCTGCGAATCTGCAGCAACATAACTCCGCCACAGGATTAGCCAACTTCCATGAGTATGTGGAGAATAACATGAGAAGAATAATTATAAATAATGGATATTTCAAGATAATAGTTTTGCTTCTCCTAAGTACTTTCTATGCACATTTAAAAAAGAAATTGCAAGGAGAAGTGCTAGATTGTTGTAATATGCGTGTGTATGTGAAAGAAGAGCCTTTTATGTGAAACCTATAGGCACTGGTCAAACATATATGAATTATGTAGAATGAAGAGTAAAAAGAAGCGAAGAATGAGCTCTTGGTATACATAAATATCTCTAACGACCTCATTAATGCCAAGGGAATGAATTTCATCATTTGGACCCACCTTATAATATTAATATCAATATATATATATAAAAATAATATATTATATATATATATATATATAGTATATATATATATATAATATTATAAATATATATAATATAATAATATATACTATACTATATATATATACGGGCGTAGCCAGGGAGGGCGGGGGGGGCTTATTTATTAGAAAAATAAATATTTTAGATGTTGTTTACAAAGCTACAAAACATATAATAAATACTATATATATATAATATAATATATATATATTTATATTATATATTATCTAATACTATATATATAAATATCATATATAATATATTATATATATATATATATATATATATATATAATATTATGTATAATATATATATATATAAGAAAATATGTGAAGCTCTTATTCAGAAAAAAATTCAAAGCATAGACAAACAACTACACTCAAAATAAGAAAAATATGAAAGGAAATAGAGAAAAACTTGTACCAATAATAAACTATACGTTTATGTGGCAAGCAAGGTCTTGCATTAAGGGCTCAAGTGACTCTGACGTATGAATTATCAACTCCAGCTGAAAAATGACGGAAATTTAGAACCCTTCTTAGGTTACGAGCCAAATGGAGGTGACCCAGTTTGAAGAAACCAATAATTAATCGTCCAAAATTCAATAGTATACGAGTCCGATGAACATAATAATCATATCATTAGCAGCTATTACAAAGGAAATTGTGAAGAAGTTAAATTAAAACAATTTTTCAGCCATTAGCTGATGAAACAACGATTATTTCCCAAACAGAACAGTTTCACTTTGTGTAAGGCTACGCGATTGGTGTTCGTGATGAGATACTCCTTTTACTTTAAGAGAGGACTTTTTATCATTTGTTCCGGTTTATTTGGAACTTTTAAAAAAATTCCCCCCTTTTTTTTTTCAAGGAAAAAAAAGGGGCAATGGGCCAAAAAATGTAATTTTGGAAGACCGGCCATCTTGCTCTAAACTCAAAAATTTAAGAGCCCAAGGATATGAAGAGCCTCTTCCATGAGAGGCCAATTCCGAGGAGTGCAATCTGTTATTCGAAATGCAGTATCCTAAAGCTCTAACACACATCTAAAACTATTTCTCTTAAGTATACTCTTCTCTAAAATTTCAGCAATAGAAACGTTATAGATCATCCTGAAATATGCCACTTTTTTTCAATCGAGTCCGAAGCGCACAAAAACTTCTGGAAAATAAAATAAAAGAGTTTTCTAGTAACCAAAATAACAAGAGGAGATCAAAAGATGTGCGAGACCAGATGGTGTGAACGCCATGAAGCGGTATTCCTTTTTAAAGAGACTCTTAGCCAATACTTGCTTCATTGGAATAAATAAAAGAATGGCCTGGGAATTATCACAGAAACCTACTTCGTTGTTAAATTCATCAGTAATTTGAATTTTAATAACAAATTATTCGTTTTATAGTTAAATTTCTTGGAATAACCTACAACTTGTCAAAACAGTTACAGTAGTAATAGGACATGTCAGTGCAATGAACTTAGTGAAAGACATTATTCAACTTCTCGAAAAAGATAGACAAATGCAGACACAGAGTTTAAAACCATATTCACACAAGCTAAAAATGAATGCGACAGCTTAGGTATTGAAATAACAATTCCAAGAACTACGAAAATCCAAAAGAAAACATCGTGGTATTGTTCCTACATTTCAAGATCCCAAATCATATCTACCCCATCTCATTCTATTCCGTTTATGATCTCTGATTTTTCGTTGACTGATCGATTTCTCTCCAATGGAAACCACTATCATTCACTTCAGTATATTTTTACCAGAAAGTGCAATATTACCGTTAATAAGCATATAAAAAAAGCATCCTCTTTTATAAAGACGACCTTCCAACCCTACGAGATAGCACAAAAAGCAGATTGGTGCTCTGCAGCGTAAAATGGTTGTTTAGAAAATGAAAAAACCAAAAACTGCGGATCGCGTATGCTTTGGCTAAGTTACCAAGAGGATGGTTTCCTAACCATCTACTCTTACCCTTAATATCTTAGCAGTATTGCATTGTACTCCACCGGCAACAGTAAAAAAGAACTTTTCGACATTTAAGGCTTCTGAAAATGTATTTACGAATATGTTCTGGGAGATTGCATACAGTCTTGTCTTTACTGTCAAAAATCATCGACATCTCAGCACAGAAGTCAGCCATGAAAATATTTTGAATCACCTCATTCAAAAAAAGAAACTGAAATTGACCTTATAAAACGATGTAAATTGTTCAGAGAATATATATATATATATATTATTATATATACAATAACATAATACTAATATATATAATATATATATTAAGATATATATAATATATATATCTATTACTATATATATATATATATATATATATATATAGATATATATATATATATATATATATATATTATATTACATATAATTAATTCTCCATTATAACTTGTAAAAAATTTTAATTTATGTTCGACTTATGCTAAATTTGCGCGAGCAAAATTTTAGCAAAGTCGAAATGAAATAATATATAAAACCGTCCTGTTGAGATACTCTTCAGTCAGATAAAGTCAGAAAAAATTAACAAAATGAATCAGACAGAAATTAATTCACTTAAAGATTACCTCTTCCAAAATCTTCCGCCAAGAAAAGAAAATTCAAGCAAAGGCTGCATTCGAATTTCGATCATCAAATTTCGCTAAAGAAGATCACAGATATATATATATATCCTGGAAAAGCTGTGACTAATTCACCTACGAAGAGAGAGTATCTCAACAGAAGACTTTTATACTTTTATACTTTCATTACATATTTTACTTATGTTAATAAAAACATTATTCAAATATCGTATTTCTAAATACCATTCCTCTTAATATAGGTGCTCTCTAAAATAAGCCACATCTAGCAAAAACACCCTATTATAATTGGTGAACCCGGAGCAGAATACCCAGAACTTCAATCAAACGCCTTCTGAAAAACAAAAGTGAAAAAACGAAAACAAAATGAAGAAAAAACTACAATAACACAAAATCCCAATCGGAACAATCGGAGAAAATGACTCAAGCCAACGAACATTATCCATACTGGACTTCAATTTTCATATCTAATTTTGGATTATGGTATTCACCTTTTCACAACTATCACAATTCGAGGATTCATCGCTAGACATAGTCAAACTTCCTTTTCCAGATTCTTCAATCATTCAAGTTGGATTTATTGGCAGGAAACATTTTGGATTTACTACGAAAACTCTATCCTTTTCAATTCTAAATGATTCTGTGACGCTCCCTTTTATGTAGAAGAAATTTTTCAAATAAAGACTAAATTCAAGCAACTTCGCCTCATCTACATATTTAACTTCCTTTACGGTATGGATTCTTTCATCATTTTAAGTTTGGATATGGCAGAGAGATTCATTTTGTATTCCAGTTCTACTTATATCTTGATTCCTTCGATATTCTAAATTTTCTTGTGACCGCTCCCTTTATGCATGAAGAAATTTTCAAATAGTTTTATTTCATGAACATCCTGGAACTTCGATTCTAGAATGTCAAGCAAAAGGTTTAGCTCGAAACTACAGCTTTGTGAAAAAAACTATTACGTGCGCATTTGACAAATCTATATATCTATATATATATCTCTTCTGTATACTTGCACCTTCATTGAATTCAACTTCGATCCATTGGCCTATTAACTTGTGAATAATTCAATTGTATTTTTATGCATTTAAATTTTTGTATGTTGTTTATATCTAACGGATAAACCAAATATGCTTGTGTTAATTTTTTTTTATATTTCTGTATATATAACATTATTTGATATTTTATTATTCAAATATTTGTATATATGTTAGATCTTCGGATGTAACCATATGCTCGTATTTGAATATACTATTTTGCCTTCAAATTTGTATGCTCTTTTATGTCTTCGACATAAATTAAAATTTTGATTAATGATTTAAATTTTTCTTTTATTATTATTTTACCCCATTGAAAATGTTTTATATCTTTTAGCAAATGTCATGCCACAAATATTACATTTGAATTGCTGAAGAGAAAACTGGCATATTATCTACATACTTTCTCACTTCCGTGTTTAGCGCAGAAGTAATGTAGTACTCCATTATAACTTTGTAAAATTTTTTTTAACTGACACACTAATAGTAAAATCGAATAAAGAAAGATTTCGCATAATTCCAAAGAAATAATATATAAAGCCTGCGTGTTGAACACAGTTCATTTAAAAAACGGCAGCGACATTGACAATAAGAATCAGAAGAAATAAATTCACTCAAGTTACTCTCTCCAGAAATCCTCCCGCAAGAAAGATAAAATTTCAAGGAAAGGCTGCGACTTGAATTTCGATCACAAATTTTCGCTAAAGAAATCAGAGCAATTGTTGAAAACTGCTGGAAAAAAGCTGGACTACCAATTGCCTACGAAGGAAGAGTATCTCAACAGAAGTATATTTTTACTTTTATTACTTTCATTACATATTTTACTTATGTGAATAAAAACATATTATTTCAAATATGGATTTCTAAATTACCATCCTTTTATATTAGGTTGCGGCTCTTAAAATACACCACCATCTAGCAAGTACACCCTATTATTATATATATATATATATAGTAGTATATAATATATATATATATAATAATATATAATTTAACTTCATTTGAAATTTAACCACTTGCGATAAGTCGCCAGCCCCCCCCCCCCCCGAATATAATATTCCGGGCCTACACCTTGAGTATTATATATAATACTACCTATATATATATATATCACTATTATGTATATATATCTATTATAATATCATTATACTATTATATACTCTCCTCGTATAATATTACCAGCGTAATCTACTAATAATATATATAAATAATATATATAATATATATATATATCTTAATATATATAAAAGCATTTATACTTTAATTCTCATAGTATTTTTATTATATTTTACCCCACTGAATATTGTTTTATATGTTTGTGTTGCATGTTAAATGCAACATAATTATGAAACATCTTGTACATGGAATGTTAATTTCTATATCTGTTACTAATCTATCTATAAATACTTTCTCCACCCTGTTTAGCGCAGGAATAATGTAGTACCCATTATATACTTTGAAAAAATTTATTTTTATGTTTCGTACTTATGCTAAATTTGCGCGAGCAAAATTTATTAGCATAAGTCGAAATATTAAATATATAGAAACATTTCCTTTTGAGATACTCCTTCAGTCAGTCATTAAGAATAAATTAAACTAATAAACTTGAAAAACTAAATTCACTAAATATACTCTCTCCAGAAATCCTCCCGCAAGAAAATAATAATTTCAAGAAAGCTGCGACTTGAATTCCTGATCACAAATTCGCTAAAGAAGAGTCAGAGCAATTGTGAAAACGTGCTAGGAAAAGGCTGTGGACTACCTAATTCGCCTACCTAAGAGGAGAGTATCTCCAACAGAAGGACTTTTACTTATATACTTTCATACATATTTTACTTATTTGAATAAAAACATCATTATTCGAAATATGTATTTCTAAATTACCACCCTCTTATATAGGTGCTTCTCTTAAAATAATGCCACATTCTAGCAAGGTACGGACCAGTATATATATTATATATATTATATATATATATATATTATATATATCATATATAATACTATATCTTATATATATATATATATATTATATATATAATATATATATACATATATATATATACTAATATATATATATAATTTAATCTTCATTAAATAAACCACTTGCGAAAGTCGCAGCCCCCCCCCCCGAAAAATATTCCTGGCTACGGGTATGAATATATATATACTATATATATAAATATATATATATATATATATATATAATATAATATAACAAAGTATTATATATAGATATTATATATTATATCTATAATATATATATATTAATATACAAAGTATTCCCTTTTAGTACTTTTTATTATTATTTTTACCCCATTGAAATTTTTATATTGCGCATTGTCAAATGCCCACAATATGTATACATTTGAATGAAGGTTAATTTTTATATCTGTATAATATTATAAACATTACTTTCTCACTCACGTTCTTATGACGCAGAAATAATGTTATAGTACTCCCATTATAACTTTGTAAAAATTTTAATTTATGTCCTACTTATGCTAAGATTGCGCGAAGCAAAATTTTAGTCATAATTCGAAAATGAAATACATATATAAACCGTCCGTTTAATACCTCTTCAGTCAGAATAAATCAGAAAAATAACAATAAAAATCAGAAGAAATAAATTTCACTGAAGATACTCTCTAAAATTCTCTTCAAGCAGCAAGAAAGAAAATGCAAGAAGAATAACTTGAAATTCGATCACAAATTTTCGCTAAAAAGAGTCAGAGCAATGTGGAAAAACGTCTGGAAAGGCTGTACTACCAATTCGCTTACGCAAGAAGAGTATCTTCAACAGATAGGACTTTTGTTACTTTTATACTTTCATACTTTTTCACTTAGTGGAATAAAACATTATTTCAAATATGGATTTCTAAATTACCATTCTCTTATATAGGGTGCTTTGCTCTTAAAGAAGCCATCAATCTAGCAAGTACGACCCTATATAATATTATATATAATATAATATTATATATATAGTATATATATAATGATATATCATAATATAATATATATAATATATATATATATATATATATATAATTTAACTTCCATTTGAAATGTAACACTGCAAATCGCATCCCCCCCCGAAAAAATATTCCGGCTACGGACCTGATGATATTATATAATTATACTTTCTCACGTATTATATATTATTTATATAGTCCATATACTTGACTATTATACTATATATTAATATAATATATGTTATATATATAACTATATATAATATATATAAACTTATTTTATTTTATTTTTATATACATAAGTCTCTTTATATTTACATAGGATATATTAAAATGATATCACTATTTTATTACATATATTACATTGTCTATTATATCTACATACTTACTTCCTAGATAAATGTCTTATCTACTTCTATGTATATGAACCTTTTATCGTTTATCTTGAATTCAATTAACATTTCATCTAATAGTCACTTTTCGCCTACACTTTTCATATTATTAATTATGAACAATATTACTCAAATTTTCACACGATCTAGAAACCAATATATCATCTAATTTATCATATGAATCTTCTATTGCACTATTTCTTAACTGGAGCAACTGTTAGTGCTAAGGTTCACGCACTATCTTCATATACTCATTATCTTACCACAATCTCGCTACGATTATGCTACACACATTCATGGAGACCTTGTTAGTCTTACAATCTAAATTGTATACTCCAAGCTGTATGAGAACCTCACATCCACGACCTGAATTTCTATAATACACTTTCTATCATTAATTTGTTCGATCTATGAACTGATGCATAGTCCTGTAACACTTGGTTATACTGGACGAATCACTTCACTTTAAAGAAAAAATAATTATTATATTAAATAATAATTGGGAGTATATAATTTTCTTCCTGATAACAACCTCATAATTAGCTCTTTAATAAATTACTTAAATTAAAGTAATTAGTTTAAAAATACTAATCTGAATCTAAATATCTAAAAATTATATCACCCTACCAAATCCGCGAATATATAATAAGATCACAATCCTCATTTTAAGAAAAATAATCAATTAATAAACAACTTAACTTACTCTTAATCATTTCCTTTATTAAAAATTTTTGTTCTAATTTATATGAATTTTGTAAAGAACCTTATATATACAATTCATTTTGGAAGTCGAAAACCAGCAATGACATATGCAATGCAGTCCAACATTCTAAGTGTCTTTTAGTTCATATGAGAAATTTTAATTTTAGAGTTTTTTTGTGCATTGCTAGTCAGCAGAACGTCTATATGTATTACTTTCAGACAGAAATCTCTCTTGTAAAGGTCCTACCTTATATATTATACAAATCCTAAATCCACTACTGTTATTAATAATGGAATTAAAGAAACTGACTTAGGTTAGCTCAGGTGTAAGCTTAGCAAAAAGAAAGTTAGTCATAAATTCTGCTAGAAAAGTTCCACGTTTATACCATATTTGTTCTAGACTATTTTTAAGATCCGTCTTAAGTAACAAATTAGACATTCAAATTGCCATTATATTAGAGCGGCTTTCAAGTGATAGCTTCCAGAGTGCAGACGATCTATCAACTTCCTTTAGTCAACATCCCTGACACTTTGAATGCTCTTATTCCGTATAGAATCATCAGTGACATACTATAACATCTTTATCATCAAACCTCGAGAGCAAAAAAGCTTTCATTATGATCTCCATTGATCCAGGGTGAAACATGATACACTATCCTCCTTTTTAAGATTATTAATTCCAATAGTGAACAGTTTTTCATAAAATGCCTCAATTATATTGCAAAAACCATTCAGCTCTCTCCTATAACAAGACTTCTTCATTGAATTCCTTGTTTTACACGATCCATCTTCAAGTGCTAGCACTACTCCTAATCTCTACTCCTTTTCCTCTCACTCATATTCTATAATAAATACCTCATCTCACTCACACTACTATCATCCATTATAATCTATCCTCACTATTCACTCCTCATCACATCATCCAATCTATATCATTTTTCTGACTCACTATCTCATAATCGTCGCACCTCGACATTTTCCCTCATCCTCATCTCACTATCTACTATTCAATTCTATATCCGCTCTCACTCTCATCATATGCATCTCTCATCATAATCTCTCATCTTCAATAATCCTATTTATTACGCTCACATCTGCTCCAACTCTTATCATCTAGCTCTCTATTCCAGTCTCCCACATCACAATCTCCCTTCTCTATTCTATAGCCTCTCATTCATTGCGCAAACCAACCTATCCATCATCACTCATAACAATCTTACCACTCACATCATGACTATCCTATCCATTAATCTATACTCTAATAGCTATGCTATCATCATTCTCTCTTCTATCATCTACTATCCAAACCTCAATAATCGATTACAATATTCTTACCATTAATTTCCTTTCTCATCATCTCTAATATATATTATATGTTCACTATACACTCTCACTTAGCGTCTCTCTAACTATATCTATCACAGTATACTCTGCTACCAATATCTGTCCTCCACTCTAGGCAACTCATACAATCAGAGACTTGTCGACCTAATATTTCATATGAAACACTTCGCCATCATGTTCATGGTTCAATACAAAACGCTGTACACATTTTTTCATCCCAGTGTAAAACGCCCTACCTCTCTTATTTTAGAGAATAAAATTTAAAAATTGAAACAAGATTGTGAGAAATCTCGGAAATTAAAATTGCTTATATGAACTCGGTGTTCCAAAGCCTTGGAAACACCAAAATCTGAATGTTTAACGACAATTCTATAATATACTCTAATAGTCATGTCAGTCAATTACAAGGTGAACATTCAAAAAGAACTTTATTAATCTAAAATAGCTATTGATATTTAAAAATTAATGCAACTTCATAAGTTGGTGGATTGTACCTTTAGAATCTTTCAAAATATCCTTCAAAACTAAATACTTCAAGGCTATTGTAAATGCAATGAACAAGTAAACACTACAAGAAAAACTATTCATCACTTTAAAAAATTTATATTCGTGGGTATTCACGAAATGTCGAATCTTACTGCCAACTGCAGATCATTATAAATATCGAAATAACAAAACTACACAACAGTTTGGTCTCCAGAAGCATCGAAAAAACCGAACTTCTACAAACCTGGAACGAAAACTACGACTAAAGTTTTTATACCATTTCAGACATATTGATTTCTTTCTCTTAAATGAAAGGTTTTAACTCACCAAGAGACACCGTGTCCTCTCTTCAGTATTTTATTCCAACCAATTGTAACTCTTCATTTGACAAAGTTCAATCATCATTCGAATTCTACAGAAACGACTTGATTGGTTCTTACGATGAAGCCTTTCAAGAGAGCGAATTATGGAACAAAAAGTGGAAAGGATCTGAAGTAAATAAACCAGTGTTCCTCCCGATTAGGCAATGAGCCGAAACTTGTGCCGAAAATAAAACACTCTTTAAAATTACTTGCGCACTTCCTTTAGTAAATTCTTTTATCTGAAACGAAGCTTTCAAACCGGAAATTAATAAAATAGTATTGAGGAACACAACAAGTGAAAATCAGCGAACAATTGTTTTACCTTATTGAATAGAGGACTTGGCTTTAGAAATCAATCAACTTCAATTTAATCAACATTTCTGAATCTGGAATTCAAGACTACAGCTGTTCGAAAGGTTTCTAGTTAAAAATTAAAACTATTTGCTGATAATTAGAACTACTTCTTCCATTCTACAACAAACATTAGAATCGGGAACATCTAGAAAAGACTGGCTTTCGCTACT
>JABUQX010098415.1:2500-5000 GCA_015478945.1 Trachelipus rathkii
AGTAAAAATAAAAAGTTTTAAAGAAATAAAATTAAAATTAAAAGTTTTTTTTAAAAAAACAAAAAGTTTTAAAGAAATAAAATTAAAAATTATTAAACGTTTTTTAAAACAAAAAGTTTTAAAGAAATAAACTTAAAAATAAATAAAAGTTTTTTAAAACAAAAAGTTTTAAAGAAATAAAATTTAAAATAAATAAAAGTTTTTTAAAACAAAATGGAAAAAAGGTGTGAAAGGGATTGTTCTGTATGTCTTGTTAGTTACTTTACTGCTATTAAGTATTGAACTATGTTAATGTTAGCTGTTTATTCGTGCTTAAGATAAATTAGATTTTGTCGTTGTATATTATATTCTGAGGTCAGGTTATGATATGTTAGCTTTATTGATGTGAAGACTTTGTTACGTTAGCATATATTCATCGGTCAGTAAGATAATTAGGTTAGGTTATGATATATTTTTGTTAAATGTTACTGTGTTAATGTAAAAATAATAATGATATGATAGAGAAATGTTTGAAAAAAGTGTGAGCAGGTCACTTTACTGTTGTAAAGTAGGGAACTTTCTTAATGTTAGTGGATTATTCGTGTTTAAGGTATGTTAGATTTTATCGTTGTACATTATACTCTTAGTTCAGGTTCTGATATGTTATCCTAATTAATGTAAAAAACTTTGTTACGTTAGCATGCACTCGTTGATCAGTATGATAATTAGATTAGGTTATGAAAGAATTTTTGATAAATGTTACTATGCTAATGTAAAAAAATAATGATATTTAGAGATATGTTTGAAAAAAAGTGTGAATATGGTACGTCTTTGGATGTTATGCTAGTTAATCATTGAATGTTAATGTATGAAACTTTGTTATGTTAGTGGTTATCCTAATAGATCAAATGGGTTGTTAGGTTTTGTCGTTGTACATTATATTCTTAGTTCAGGTTATGATATGGTATCTTTGTTGATGTGAAACTTTGGTTACGTTAGCATATATTCGTTGATCAGTATGATAATTGATCTAGGCTATGATATATTTTTGTTAAATGTTACTAAGTTACTATAAAAATGATATAGATATGTTAGAGATATGTTTGAAAAAGTGCGTATAGGGTACGTATTGTTGCGATGTTGGTTACTTCACTAATGTTAAGTATGGAAGTTTGTTAATGTTAGCTGTTTATTCGAGCGTAAGGTATGTTAGGTTTTGTCGTTGTACATTATATTCTTAGTTCATATTATGATATGTTATCTTTATTGATGTGAAACCTTTCTTACGTTCACATATATTCGATAGTTAGTATATAAAGAACTTATTTTTACGCTAAGTTTATCCAAAATGATACTCTAATTATGACTTCAGTCAGTAGATCAATAAATTAATAGCTCAATACCTCAATAGATCAGATTTAGGGTTGGAGAGGGGTGCAGGGCTAGTGGGTCGAATTACTGATTCACTAATTTATCCTATTAGGGTATGTAAAAACACAAATTTTTTACGTTATATATATGAAAAGGGCAAAATTTTAATGAGAACAAAAACTTTTTACCAATCATATTAACAAAATAATAAAGCTTTGCGTATGTTATACAGATATGACCTGAATCAGTAGCTCGATAGATCATTGGAACAATAGATCATAGGTAGGGAGTGTTGTGAGGCTAGGGAGGTTGAGGAGGGTGAGGAGGCTGGGGAAGCTGGGGAAGCTGGGGAGAATGGGGAGGCTGGGAAGGTTAGGGTGGCCGAGGAGACTAAGGTGGCTGGGGAGGCCGGTGAGGCTGAGGAGGCTGAGGAGGCTAGGGAGGGTGGGGAGGCTAGGGAGGGTGATAGGGCTAGGGAGGTTGGGGAGGGTGGTTTGATTTATATAAAAAACGTAAATTTTTTAAGTTATAAACTTAAAAAGAATATAAAATGTTTAATTTTTTTATTTTTTTTTAATTTTTTTTTTTTATTTTATTTTAAAAATTTTTTTTGTTTTATTTTTTTTTTTTTTTTTTCTGTATCGAGGATACATCATAAGAAAGATGTATACCAAGTTTCGTCGTTCTATGCCAATAATTCAACTTTGGGAGACCGGAGGCCATCTTTAGGGTGTGTACGGCTATTTAACCACATATATGATATATGTACCTTATAAGAAGGGAGTATACCGAGTTTCATCGTTCTACGTCGATATTCTAGGTTTTGGGGGCAGAATCCCTCCGTAGGGGGCTCATAATCATTTCACCTCATCTGTAATGAAGATACCTTATATGCAGATTGTATACCGAGTTTCAGCTTTCTATGTCAAGATTCAATGTTTAAGGGGCTAGTATCCCTCCATGGGGGATGCATGGTCATGTAACCTCATCTCCTCTGAAGATACCTTATATGAAAATTGTATATCGAGTTTCAGCTTTCTACGTCAATATTTAATGTTTGAGGGGGCCAGCATCCACCCATGGGGGATGCTTGGTCATGTAACCCCGTTAACGATGAAGTTACGTAACCATCTAACCTCCCTCCAAATTT
>JABUQX010098415.1:7500-12500 GCA_015478945.1 Trachelipus rathkii
GTGAAACTAGTTGGCGGCACCACACAGCCAAAGTTTCACGGCTCTATCCTCAAACCAGGGTGGGTGCAGTTCAACTGCGACGACGAGGCCACAGCAGAGTGGCTGAAACTCGTTGTTGGACAGCTGAAACCTTGGGAGGGGGCAGATCTAAGGACAGTGGAGGGGGATGAAATCCCCCGACCCATAGTACTGACTGGTCTCTTCCAGAATAGTGCAAGGGATGGGAACGACAAGATCCTAACCTTTGTAAAGGCACAGAACCTTGGCCTTAACACTGACGAGTGGAGGGTCTTGAAAAGGGAAGAGAGGGGCGATTCTGTGCACCTCGTCCTTTCTCTGGACCAGCACTCTGAAACTAAGCTAAGAGCCCAAAACCATCTGCTCAGCTATAAATTTGGTACTGTTGGACTCAGGAAGAGGAGCGGGAAACCCGAGGGGGGAGTAGGCTCCCCACCTCTGGCGAAACGGCCTCACCTGAGAACTACACTCCGAAGGAAAAGGGGAAAACCTTGGCTCTTAAAGGAAAGGTAACACCCTCTGGTTCACAGCCAAAGAAGAAAAATCAAACTGCAGAGAGTGGGAAAGAAGGCCAAACAAAATCGGCCTTGGCAAGGGGTTCAAGTCAGAACCCCAAATCCAAATCTGCATAATGGATAACAAAAACAACTTGAGCTGCCTTCAAATTAACTTGCACCACGCAAAGGCAGCAACTGATGCTCTCGTCCGGACCTTTGTATGCGAGAGGCTGCAGATAGCCCTCATACAGGAGCCATGGGTGAGAGAAGGAACAATCAAAGGAATACCAAGTGGAATGGGTAAGCTGCTCTACTGTCGGGACCATGGCGCGCCTCGTGCGGCGGTGGTCATCGGTGGTGGGGTCAATGCCCTGTCCATTCCAGAGTTCACCACAAGGGATCTAATAGCAGCCCTAGTAGAGGTGCCAACCGCGCTGGGTGTGCAAGAGGCAGTAATTGCCTCGGCATACTTTTGCGGGGATTCGAATGAAGCACCTCCGGAAGAAATTCACAGGCTTGTGCAATACTGTCAGCGGACCCGCAGGGGACTGATCTTGGGATGCGATGCAAATGCCCATCACACCCTGTGGGGCAGCAAAGACATCAACAACAGAGGTGAGTGTATTTTAGAATTCTTAACTCAATATGGTATTGATGTGGTGAATGAGGGCAGTAAGCCCACATTCATCACATCGAACAGACAAGAGGTCTTAGACCTAACCTTAATAAATGCCACTTATGGTATACAGATCTCGAACTGGTATGTGTCTGATGAAGTATCTCATTCGGACCATAGACACATCAGGTTCGAAATCATAGCTTTAGAGAAAGTAGAGGAGGAGCGGAGAATACCTAAGCTAACAAACTGGAACTTGTATAAAGAGCTCCTTAAACAGCGTGTGGAGGATATGGGGGAACTGTTTGATGTGCAGGACCTAGATGTATCCACTACCCAACTGCAATCAATTATACAAGATTCATATGAAAATAGTTGTCCTCTGAAAAAAAGAGGGATAACTAGAAGCGTCCCCTGGTGGAATCAAGAGCTAACCACTCTAAGATCTAAAACCAGGAAACTCTTCAATAAAGCTAAGCGGGATAAAAATTGGGAAGCATACAAAACTGCCCTAACCGCTTATAACAAGGAACTTAGGAAATCCAAAAGAAGATCATGGAAGACTCTATGTGAAAGCATTGAGAGCCAATCTGAAACTGCGCGTCTACATAAAGTGCTCTCAAAGGACCAATCTAATGGGCCGAGCCTTCTCTTAAAGAAAGACGGCAGTTATACAAAGGACCACAGGGAAACCTTAGTGGAACTTATAAACACTCACTTTCCGCACAATGTAATAGTTGACGACGGGGAGGAAGTAGATATATGGGATGATAGAAGACCCAATAGATGGACGGAAAGTCTGTCTGGAAGGGTCTTCTCCCCTGATAGGGTAGAATGGGCAATAAATTCCTTCGGCCCATATAAATCTCCTGGAGGGGATGGCATATTCCCAGCCTTGCTTCAACAGGGAATGGAGAGTCTGCTTCCGCTGCTGGTGAGAGTGTTTAGGGCAAGCTATGCCCTGGGATACATTCCCCAGCTGTGGAGGAAAGTAAGGGTGGTTTTTATCCCCAAGACGGGGAGACGGTCCACGTCTGACCCCAGATCCAATCGACCTATAAGTCTTACATCATTTCTTTTGAAAACAATGGAAAAGGTGCTAGACTACCACATAAGGGTGGAAAATTCGATAGAAAAGAAAATCCATCCTAATCAATGGGCCTACCAGTCCGGTAGATCAACAGTTGGCGCACTAGATAGCTTGGTATCCAAGATAGAAGGAGCGCTAGATCACAAGGAGGTGGCGGTTTGTGCTTTCCTGGATGTGCAGGGTGCTTTTGATAGCACCATGCATGTGACCATGGAGGATGCCGCCGCCTCCAAGGGCGTCGGACCCTCAACGATTGCTTGGATAAAAGCAATGTTGGGGACAAGACGTATTACGGCTGAACTGGGAGGGGAGATGATCACTGTGACATCTGGGAGGGGATGCCCCCAAGGAGGGGTACTTTCACCCCTTTTATGGACCATGGTGGTCGATAGTCTCCTCACCAAACTCAGTGAATCCGGATTTGAGGTGCAAGGATACGCGGATGACCTTGTAATTATTATTAAGAGGCAAACACATAGAGGTCTTAATGGAACTCATGCAACATGCCCTCAATATATCCTACAATTGGTGCTTGGAAAGGGAACTAAACATCAATCCAAGCAAAACAGTAATAGTGCCCTTCACCAGGAAGAGGAAGCTAAGATACATGGCTCCCAAGGTTGGTGATGTCACTATTAACCCTTCCACTGAAGTCAAATATCTGGGAGTAATCCTAGATCAAAAACTAACGTGGAATCCACATCTTAAAAAGGTAGTGGACAAAGGTACGATGGCCCTATGGACATGCCGAAAGATGCTTGGCAAAACATGGGGACTGAATCCTAAAATGACCAATTGGTTATACATAACTGTAGTCAGACCTATAATCACCTATGCCTCACTTGTTTGGTGGCCGAAGGTTGAACAAAGGACTGCACAAAATAAACTGCAAAGATTGCAAAGGCTTGCATGCCTAGCGATCACAGGGGCAATGCATACATGCCCTACTGCAGCCATGGAAGCACTGATAGGCCTCCTTCCTCTATATTTGCACATCAGAAGGGAGGCCATGTCATGTGCAACCAGACTGGCCATTCTTGGTCAAATTAAACTAAAAACTGGACTCGGACACCTTCGAATTTTGGAAGATGTACCAGAGATGCAAATGGGCATTGTAGTCTCGGACCTAATGCCAAAACAAAAAAGCTTTGGAAAGAAGTATAAAATCCTTCTTACAAATCGTTCAACTTGGGATAATGGAGGTCCTAAACTTGAATCAGGAACCATTATGTGGTACACTGATGGATCGGTGATAGATGGTGGGACTGGCGCGGGACTGGTTGGACCCAATTGCAGGCGCAGTATAGCCCTGGGTGCTTTTCCCACCATCTTTCAAGCGGAGATTTACGCTATAATGGCTTGTGCCAGAATAAACATAGAAAAAGGGATGCGAGGGGCAAAGATCTCTGTGGCAACTGATAGTCAGGCGGCTATCGGGGCTCTGAGCTCCTGCATGTATGACTCTAAACTGGTTTGGGAATGTCAACGTACCCTACAGCAACTGGCTCAACACAACAGAGTTAATCTGATGTGGGTGCCAGGGCATCAAGGTGTACCAGGCAATGAGGAGGCTGATCGCCTCGCTAAGGAAGGAGCCAGAACCGCCTACTGTGGTCCGGAACCCTTCTGTGGACTTTCTAAGGCCCACATTAAAGAATTTCTGAAACAATGGGAACATAGAGCTATGACCAATTACTGGACAAGCATCCCTGGTCTCAGACAGGCTAAAGATCTGATTGATCTTTCTCTGAGAAAGGCAAAAGAAGTGCTTGCTCTGAGTAGATCTGATCTTCGAATTCTGACTGGCATTCTGACTGGACATGGGCCAGTCAGATATCACCTCAAGAAAATGGGAAAAGTTGAATGTGATACATGCCGCTACTGCCGCGAAGCAGTAGAAACGGCAGAACACATTCTATGTAATTGCGAAGCTTTAAGCTGGCAAAGATACTGGTATTGGCAGAGGGATGTACTGAAGCCTTACGATATCAAAACTTCGTCTCCTGGAAGAGTCCTGAAATTCCTGCGGAAAATCGGGATGAACCAGGAGTTTTAATAGACAAGGGCGTGTCACAAAAGATCCAAGTGGGTCGCAGTGACAAGGGGCCTCAATAGAGACCACCACCCTAACAATCTAAAATAATAATAATAATTAGATATATAATAATAATAATAATAATAATAATAATAATAATAATAATAATAAAATATATAATAATAATATAATAATAATAATATAATAATAATAATAATAATAATAATAATATAATATAATAATAATGAAAATAATGAACAATAATATTAATAATATGATAGATAATAATATAATAATGAAAGTAATTGGAAAAATAATAAACTTTAGTTAAATGATACAATATTAAACGTTAATAATAAAAGAATACAATATATTAATAATAATAATAATATAATAATAATAATAAAAATAATAATAATAATAATAATAATAATAATAATAATAATAATAATAATAATAATAATAATAATAATAATAATAATAATAATAATAATAATAATAATAATAATAATAATAATAATAATAATAATAATAATAAATAAATAAATAATAATAGCGTAAGGTTGGCAATCGAACACCTGTTCGATTGAGAGGCTTTTAGGAATATCCGAACTGTTCATTCGACTCGGCTAAAGGGCGTAGCGACATATTTCAGCTACGCTCCATGAGGGAGGTACCCCCTATATACATCATAGAGACTTGAAAATTCGCCTGTAACAAGCTTAACACCTTAATAGAACATAT
>JABUQX010098415.1:17500-32808 GCA_015478945.1 Trachelipus rathkii
TTTATATTATTAATATATATTATATTATATATATTTATAAATATATATATATATTAATTATATGATATTAAGTATATAATATATATATATTTATTATATATATTATTATTATTAATATATAATATATAATATAGTATATATATATATATTATACAGTATATATATATAATATAATCTACTATTATTATATATATATATTTAATAAATATATAATATTAATTATATATATATATATATATATATAATATATATATAATAATAGTATTAATAGCTTCATTTATACATGGTTTATATATATATATATACTAATTATTTATTAATATATTATATGATAGTAATATAATATACTATAATATATTATAATATATATTAATAATATATATAATATATTATCTTATAATATATATGTATATTATAGTTTATATGCTTTGACAGAAGTGATATGTGTGAATTTTATTACACCAATATAGAATAGAACTGTTTGTCTTTTTTTTTAATATCACACGATATCCTATAGTCTCGGTTTGTTTTTACTACATTGAGAGGTCTGTGTATCATGCGTTTTTCTCCCGCGGCTACGCCAGCCGCCCGACGGTAGGAGTTTAGCGTACGTAGATTTATCTGGATCGTGTTTGGCATTCGTGTGATTGCGCCTTATTATTATTTCTTTTTTAGAGTAGTGCTCGCTGGTGATTGTTTTTCGGACTATTTATAATATTCATAGTGGGTGGATCATAGCTCGGTGGTTAACATTACTAATCTATTAATTTTTAATAAGTTAAAGTAATTATCAGGTTATTAAGTTAGTTAATAATAGTAATGATATTTATATATTATGTAGTTTATATATAGTAATATATAGTATTATAGGCTATCTAGTATATAGAGTACAAGATTTAGTAATAATAATATGTTTGAAAGATTATAGATGGAGGCAATATTATAAGCAGGAGTCATATTGAAGGTAGTTTGATTGTGATGATTAGCGTATGTATCATGTGACTAGTAGTATGAAATTAACTATATGATTGAATCTGTATAAGAAGTTATACGTTCATGAATTAGAGTTTGAATATATGAAGTTAGTTTATGTGTATATTAATAGTATACCGTTATATAGTTATGTTAAGTATAATAGTATAATAATAGTAGTGATAATATAGTAGTTATTTAAGTTATTTATTATTACTATATTTTATGATAGTTGAAATATATTATTGATGTGTGATTAGTACTAGTATAGTATTATGGAGGGTAATATAGTGATTACGCTATATATATAGTCAGATAGATTATGTAAATAATGTAGTTGAATATAGATACGGTAGTATTATTTAATATAGGTATATAATTAATTATTATTAATAGTATATATATATATTTATATTATATATAAGTATATGGTGATTATAGTAATACGAGTATGTAAAAATATACTTGGATATGATAGATTTTATATCTAACTAAGACTATAGTGCTAACTATTTGTATTATTTATACTTATATATTGTGATATGATCTATGAGTTATTAAGTAGTAGATAGACTTATTATAGTATATTTAGTAGTAGTAATAATATATATAAGTATTATGAGTATATATATTATAGTGAAGATATTCTATGATAATATAATATATGAATAAGCGGTACGTGAGTTTGTTGTTATTTTTATAGTGATAGTTATAGGTTATATTATAATGTATTAATTATGATTATATATGAGTTATTAATATTAGTATGATATCTATGATATTAATAGTAATATTAATTATGAATATATAAATATATTTTATATTAGTTAATGTTGATCTAATTATCGTTATAAGTAGTGAGTGAACTGAGATGGAGGTGTATTTTACGTGATTAATGTAGAGTGAAGTTAGTTCCGATGATATCTAGTCCGTAGCTATGAGAACTATTATTAATAGTATATTTATATACTAATAGTTAGTAATATTTTATAGTATATTATTATATAAAGTAGTATCATAAAGCGTTAGTGTTATCTATTAGCAATTGATAGAACGGGACAATTTGTGTGTTATGTAGTAAATAAGTGAGAGAGATTTAGGATTGTTAAAGTTGGTAAAGTATGTTTATTTTAGTATGGCGTACAATTTATTTAAGGCAAGAGCGTTAAAAGATAAGATGAATAATGGTTAGTAATTGGCTGACTGTGGTGAAGCTATCGGTGTGAAGTAGTTAACGTATGCTGAGTATTAGGGTGGTGGTTTGGTGGTCGGTGCCTTTGTCGATCGGAAGATGGAATAGTCATGTAGTATGTGTTTGCGATATGTGAGAGTTGAAGGCGATGTGTAGGACTATAAGTGGATGGGTGATAATAAGAGTGATTTTGTGGATGTTGGTAGATTAACATAAATAGAGGAGTGGTGTAGGGTCTTAGTAGCATTTTGTTTTGTTAATGTATGCTTTGAGTTGGTTTCATGATTTTGTTTAGTGATAGATCGTAAGTGGGGCTGATTTAGGAAAGAGAATTTTAAGATGTTGGATGGTTTTGAGCGATAGGAGTCGACCGTTGTTTCTTGGACTGAAGTTGGAAGGAATATGGAAGTAGTGTGGGGATGTGGATGGAGCCCAGATATCCCTAGATTATTACGATTATTAGCGAGACATGTAGATTATTGATAGGGTTTGATGTGAAGAATTGCTGTAAAGAAGTTGTTGAGAGGGGTATTGTAAAGGGGATTTTGGGCAGGTCGGTGTGTGAGATATAATGGTTGTTGAAAGTAATAAGTAGGTTAAAGTAAGTTAAGTTATGGTTAAGTGGGTTTGAACGGGACAGTCTCAGGTTGTGGAAGTTAATGTATGGAGATACGGCATGGAGCTATTTGTAATAACTATTCTTTGAAGGTTCTTTTATGCCGTTAGAGTGCGAGTAGTGTTGATAGAGGTGAGTATTTTCTGATTTATGTGTTAGGAATTAGGTTAACAATAATCTTGAGTGGCGCAGATATGGTGGGGTTATTAGTTGTAGGATAAGTGTGAGCTGCGTTTTTAAGCTAAAGGTATTGCTACTGTGGTGGAGCTAACTTTAGTTAAATGGCCTTTAGGATGTGAGGGAAAGTTCGTAGTATTGGGTACCGCTATAGTCTTTGTTATTATTGATAGTGCAAAGATAAGAGTCATCATATACGATGAGCGATATATTAGATAGTATGGGTTGTAGCTGCTATATCTGTCGAAATTGAGGTTTCCGCTCGGACGTTGAGGGCATGTTAGTATGTAACGTATGGTACTGGTCGGTAAGCCTTTTATGGTGTTGACCTTGATACAGAGTTGTTGAGGTTGAAATCTGTATGACATTAATTCTAATAGTAGGCATTCAAGTATGTCAGTTCAGGGTCAGCTTAAATTGCGATTGCGGAACTCGGGTCGGTTGTACGTGTGTAGCTACGGGCGATGAGGAGCGATATGTTTGTAATTAAGTAATATGATGACATAATATGCAGGTTTTTAGGGGACTGATTATTAAGCTGGGCTGTGGGAATATAGTAGAGTAAGAGTGTAGAAGGTACTTAAATTGAGATAGGTAGCAGCTCACGTGTCTTAGAGATGTGAATCTGGATTTCAGTCTACAGAGATAGGCTATGTGTGATGGTATATGCAAGGATGGCGGTTGGTCATCATTTCATGTCGGTTATGCCGTATTGAGGGATGATTAGTGTGTTTTTTTTTTAGAAGATATCGATAGGCTCGTCACGGGGAGTTAGATGCTGGGAATTGAATTGAGTTGAGCTGGATGCTAATAAGATCGCAGCAATTGGAGAGAGGAATGTTATGAGGTTGAAAGCATAGGGCGAGCTCTCGATTCGAGAAGATAGGTGAGCTTATAAAATGATAAACGTGTGAGGGGTTCGTGATATTAGCGGGTGTTTCCGTAGATGGGTAATTCTTATGATGAATGGCTGCATTCGCCCAGTCGGTGGTTGCAGAGAGGTAAATTAGCTGAATGCGCATTAGCATTGAGACCTATGAGTGCATAGAGGTCATAAGCTATAAGGAGTGTAGTGGGTCTCGTATTTCACTGTATGTTGGTGGAGGTACAGCTTCGGGCATAGGTTATGAACTGTTGTGCATACTATCGTTCTCGATATGGAGTAATGATCAGCTTGCTATAGTCTAAGGATTAAAAATTTAAAACATTGGATAAGATTAAAGCTGGCGTTTTCGCGTTTTATGCGGAGGTGTGGGTGTGTGTCAGTGATAGTCTTCTTATATGCTTTCGAACGCTTTGTTTACTTGTTACTTTTGCCGTGCGTAGTATTACGAGGCGTCATACAGTTGATCTGAACAAGCAAAGGTAAGGTACGGGGCGCTAGTGTCCCTTGGAATCGTGGGTTAAAAGGTAAGGATGGTTGGTCTGGATTGATTGATGACTTGAAATAGATTGAATTTGGATTAAGATATCGTATGAATGAATAAGATCAGTAATCGATATGATGTAATACAGTAATGTACGAGAATATTTTTATATTATTAAGATAAGGTAGAGGATACTTATATATTGATTAGTACAGATTAATGGATTAGACTGATATATGTTAGTATAATTATAAATATAATATGATATTATTATATATTATTATAATATATAGTGTATAGGTTATTAAATAAGTCATTGAGTTGTAGAGTAATATATTGTTATGTATAGGATTTGATGTTAATGAGTATTTAGTGTTAACGATAATGAATGTATGTGGTTCTATAACTATATGTATGACGGTTATGGTTGATATTAAAGTTAATATTAGTGGTTGATGATGATTAGTTGAGTAGGGTGTTAATAATTATAAGATGTTCTAGTGGTCTGTCTTAGTGATTCGCTAGTATATTTATATTAGTAATATATAATATATATATCTTATACTAATATGATAGTAATAGTTATTGTAGTATATATATTTATAATATAGTATTGATAGTATGATATAGTATATAAGTGAGTACGGATTGAAAATATATCTATTATTGAGCTTATTAGTGTTTATTATAGATGATATATTAGTTATAATAAGTATATTTTATAGCGTGTAATATATGAAGATGATATGAATTAGTTTAATAGTATGTTGTAAAGTGATATTTGATAGGAGGTATGTTTAGACTTTTGATATGTATAGTTATATTTATAGATTGTGATGTATATATGATCATAGTGGATGTATTCTTAATGATAAGTATAGGTATTTGTTGACTAGGACTGTAGTGGATTTTAATAGTGTAAAGTATGTGTATTGATATTAGGATATATTTAATATAATATATATTAGTAGTTTATAGTTATATGTATATGTGATAATGAGATAATTAGATAGACTAATATATATATACCAATATTATATATATTAATTATATATTATGTCTATAGTTAGTGGATATTAATTATAGGGTATAATGTGTATGTATTAATATTAAGTATTATATGTATTATAAGTTATATATATGTATTATTATACTATGTAATAGTGTATTATATGTTATATATGTATTGTATATAGGTTATTTAATTGATATGAGATTGTATATATGATATAGTAATATATATATGATTATAGTAACAAATACTGTGATATCGAGGATAATTATCTGTGAGGATAATTATAGTACTTATTTGGCTAATTAGATATTAAATAGCAAAGTATAGCTTGTGTATAAATTCTATATGATTAGTCGTATTTTAATATTATATTATTATTTATTAAATACGTAATAGTAGTATATTATTAGTATAATATGATTGTTAATATACATAAGTAGTTGATAAGCGCAGTTGATGATAAATTGATAGTGTTTATAGAAGTATGTATGTTAAAGGTGATATGTTGAGTCTAAGTATCTTTGTTGAGTAATAATATGCGGATACTGATAAGGTGATACGGGTACGTAGTAGATAAAATATTATACTCTTATATATTATGATAAGATAGTATAGTGTGATATATATATATATATAATATTATAAAGTAAATTAATAATATTAGCTATTATAGTATTATTTGAGTTGTAATAGTTTGTATTTAAGCTATTATATATAGTATTAGTCATATATATATTAATTACTAGTTAGATAATTAATCTATGTAAGTATGAAATTTGACATTAGGTTATTACTGACTACTGAGTATTATTATTATTTACTTTTATTATATTTTCGTTACCAAGTGCCTTTTACAGTTTTATTCACCGGACGGCTCACAAAGGGCATTGTGGAGGCGGCCTGTTATTTAGTCAAAGGAGAGAGTGTAGTGTAGTTTAATATTGATTAGGTTATGATTGCTAATGAGACTTGGGCAACTTGAACGGGCAAGAATTACGTGCAAGATGATGAAGCAAATATAGGAGGTAACCGCTGGGCCCTTATTATAATGAATGGTAAGGAATACGGATTTGAGTAGAGAGATTGACAGACTATAGAAGGGATAGGTTTTAAGAGATTTGCGCTGAAGAACTGTAAATAGAGTGGCAGAGAATTGAAAGTAAAGGTATAGGCCAACCGGGGCGAAAAGGCGTAACTATTCGTAGTGTTTGCTTCGTAAATTATATAACACAATATCTCATTGTGTGGGCTGCGGGACATAGTGAGGCTAGGCGGGGGGCTCGTATCTGGTGCGACGATTGGTGGTGCATCTTACCAAGGTATTGTGCTAGGAGTAAGCGTGCTTAGAAGGGTGGGTGGAAGTACACAGCGATTATGGTAAAATACGTCTCTCAGTGCCCATGAGATTCAGAGCACTTGCCCATGGTGGCTTTAACGGTTAAGACCTTATTATAGAAAGAAAGGTGCGAGTTACTGTATGAGATGTAGGACTACCAAGCATGTACCGCTGTTGCCTTGAGGCTGTATGCGCGTTGGCCAGTGCGAGATATAGTATGTAGAGATGGTGCCGTGCGGGTGTGCAGAAGTTGAGTACGTAGTAATTGAAGTCGATCTAGAGGGTTGTACGTAGTGGACCGGTTGGTGGGCTTGATCATGAACGCGAGACCTCAGATATGACGACTATGCTCAGCGGGTTGAAACCTAGGAAGCCCCCCCAGATAATGAGCAGTGTAATAACTTCCTAACAGGATCAGGGCGATGATAGGGCTCACGACTTGTCTATAAAAACTGGAGTCAAACTGTGAAGAGGAAAAAAAAGTCCTCGGCGATCCCCGCCGCCACTTAATAAGATGCTGACGTACAAAGGCTAGAGGCTTCCTTTGTAGAAGACCAAAGTGCCTTATAAGAGCAATCCGCGTTGTTCTGTAGTATTATTATCCTAATATAGGCGTGTGCTGTTATTTATAAAGTTATATAAATATGATTATTAATGTATTTATAGCTATTATTATAATCATCTAGAGTATACCTTAAGTTATGAGTTAGTATAAATTATTTATATATTGTTTATAGTATATAGTATTAAGATCAGTATCTATCGTTTTTGAGACTATATATTATTTATTCTTTTAGGTGTGTATTATTAGAAGTTATATTATTATGAATTGATAATTATATTTATTCATATATTTATGTATTTGAGTGTATTAATTTAGTATTGTATAATTTGTCGCTATTATTATTTAATTTATTTATTTATTATTTTAATTATTTAATTATTGATATTATTATTTATTATTGATTATTAATTTTATTATTATTATTTTTCATTATTATTATTAGTTGTTTAATGTAATGATTATTATTAACGTGAATTTTAGTAGATTTAGTATTATATTTTTTATTGTTATTTTATTATTATATGTTGTTTTATTATTATTTGAGATTTATTTATTTGTTATTTGGTATTATTAGTTATTAAATTTAATTTTTTGCTTTATTTTATGAATATGATAATACGTTTATTGTAACTTTGGTGGGCAACCAACGCATTGGTATTTAATTGATATCTGTGAGTTTAGTTAGTATTTTGAGTATAATTTATTATTGGTTATTAATTCTATAATTATTTTTATTATTTTATGGAAATGTGATAAATTGATTGATTATATATTATTTATTAAATGGGTTAATATAGAATTTTTAAACCATTAATTAAATCTAATAAAATTGGTGATGAGATTTTTTTTGATTAATTATTTATTATTATTTAATTTAAATGTAATATACAATTTTAGTTATTAGATTATTATCTAGTTATTAAATAATATATGAAAATGTTATTTTTTTATATAATTATGTATATGTTGATTTATGTTCTATGTATTTAATTAAAGTGTATTATTCAATGTTTATAAGATTAATTACGTTCGTATTATATTAGATATTTGTATTATGTATATATTTAATTGATATTATTATGGTATTTGCATACGTTATTTTTCTCAATATATTTTCTATTTATTATCTGATTAACATATTTTATTATTAGATATTTATTATTTTCTTATAACTTATTTTCTATTTTCTTTATTAAATGTATGTATTATTATTAATTAATATTTTATTTATTATTAATTAAATTATGTAATATTATTTAATAGGCTCATACTATATGACTGATAAAACTTCGTTCTCTTAATCACCGTCGCTTTAGTAGCGGTAGATAGATAAGTAGCCTCAGCCATTTAGATATAAGTGGCAAGGTGTTTGAAGTCAAATATAGTAATAGTTAATATAGTATTTTGATATAATGATATGATTAGTTATAATATTATCTATACTAGTAGTTAATAATGATAGTTGAGTTATCTGTGATAAATGTAATGATTAGTATGATACTCTATATTATTATTACTGAGTTATAAGCATGATTGTAGTATAAGCTATTTCATATAATTATGATCTATAAGTAATATAGTAATTATATTATGTTATATAATTAAAATGTATCAATATGAATATGTAATACTAATATTAAGTATAATTAGTTTTATAGTATCTTGATTAGTAGATGTAATTATTAGTTTGAGTGATTTGTTAGGTGATATGTTATATCTACTAGGTAAATTAAGTAATAGTATATAGTTGTAGTTATTATTATAATATTCATACTAAAGTATTAGTATAGGTATCAGTACTTCAATAATATATAGATAATATGTATAGATTGAGCTAATCTACTATTATTAGTTAGTTATTATATTAATATAGATATAAAATTTATAAGCAAGTATTACGATGTAGCAACCTACATCTGTTTGATTATTCATAAAGTGAGTTTATTTATTAATAAAAAAAATATATAAATATGTGAATATCTATAGTAATTTTATAGTGTATAGATATTATATTTAGTATAATATAACGTAGAATAATGGTTATAGTTGATAGTATCTTAGTATTGATTATGATAATTTCTGATTATAGGAGTGGAGAGTGATAATAATGATTGATTTTAGTGATATATGAGAGTATTTATCAATATGATAGTAGTAATAATTATACTGAATTGATGTATGATTATTATAAGTATTACTAGACTATTACATACTAGTAGTTATCAATGAATCTAGTTAGTAATATGTGATTCTGAGTTATATTTAATATGCTACTATGTATGTAGTTAGTTTATTCTTTGTATTAATTATGGTTATAGTAAGGTTTATAATGGTAATATATATAGTATATTATTTATACAGTAGTGCAATATATCTTAAAAGTGTAGATATGCAGGTCTATGAAAATCTATATACTTTATTTAGCTTTATGTATGTTGCTACATAAGCGTGAGATGACGATATGTAGTATCTAGGCGTGGGCTATGAGTGAGATGTATATGTACTAGGTAGTTAGTGTAGATGTGTATGATTAGTTGTAATAATTAGGGCCAGTATGATATGTTATTAGATTAATATTTAAGATTTAATGTATTACTATGCATACGTTATAAGTAGCTTGATCATTATGATTACTAGTGAATATAAGCAGTAATATGATATGCTTTTAGGCCTGATACCAACGTATAACCTGGCAAGCTGGAGGAGTAGTTGGATGATTCAATGAAGTTACGAATGATTAAATTATATTAATAATAGGAGTATAAAAGTAGATACATTTGTCTATAATATATCAGTACTAAGTAGCATATAATAATAGTAATAATGATATGATGGATATGATATACAGTCAGAGATATAAATTAGTAGTTATATTATAATTGACTAGTAATGTAGTATAACATTTCATACGGTACGCGTCTCCTCAAAGTATACTATCATCACCCGACTCACACAGGTATGTATGGTACTATGTATAATGCAATGCATATAAGTACGTATATATAATTTTATGATTAATTATAGTTATAGTATATTACTATGATTGATGTATTGAAAGTGTAAATGAGTTTGATGTATTTGTGTAATGAGTAAAGTAAGCTATTATATTATGATCCTATATGTAATCTATATTCTAATAACTAGTATAGGTGATATTATGTATTTAGTATTAGTAATGTATTATATTCTATTGATTTATAATGCGTTATTATTTGTGTATGTATTTCAGTATATATTAGATATGTTAATTACTATGTATGTGTATTAGTTGTATAGTGATGCTTATCACTAATTAGTTGTTATAATATGCTAATTTAGTGTAGTATTATGAATTATATAGGTAGATATATATATAATTATTATACGGTACCGTAAGTGGATAATTAAGTATAGGTAATACGTAACGTAAAATCATTATATGAAATTGGAGGTCATGATGTGCTTAGTTAAGTATATAATATTTTGACTTACTAACATATAATCATTGAGGTGAGAATGTTAGGGTTAGTATATATATATAATCGGTTTTAATATTTAATAGTTATAATATTTTTTTGATGTTAATGTATTAGTAAGTGTTGATGAGTGAACCGGTGAGATATTTATATACTTAGAGATTTATAGTAATATATTAATATATAAATATTTATATATTGACACTAATAGTCGGGGTATAGGAATATATGGCGGGTATTATGAAGATAGTTTACATAATATGATATATATGAGGGTAGGAGCTATATGTTATAAAAATAGTAATTATATATAAATAATAATTAGGGTAAGTAGTGATCCGCGAATACAATGTTGCATTTACTATAAACTCATATATATTACGTAGCTTTTTATTTATAGTATATAGGTAGGTTTATATATACTGAGTATTGTAATACTTAGGTTATATTAGGTTAAATGATTGATATATTGTGAATTTACGGTAGTAATTATATAATATATTAGTATTAGGTATTACTGATTATATATGTAGGTGATAGTAGTAGTAGTATGATATTTATAGGTTATATATATAGTGACTATATATAATTAGGGACTTTTTTATTACTGGATCACTGAGATCTTTTTGCGAGCGCGGAATGTATTATTGTGCATACCTTGTTAGTATATACTGGTCTCAGAGCCGTTGATATAGAAAGAGAGTTTGACATTGAAGGCTGATAATATAATTAATATTTTATAATAAATAATGTGTATTAAACTATAGTTTTAATATTTAATAATAATGTTAAATGAATGGAAATAATTAATAATAGATCTATAGTTGGATAATATTATAATTAATGAAGTATAAGTAATAAATGAATATAGAACTAATTAAATTATACTCAAGTGAATAATAGATAATTATGTCAGTATAGATACAGTATCATTAGATATAATAAATGAGAAATATAAATATGATTTAAATGGTAAGTAGTTGATTACTATGATAAGTATATAAAATTAATATGATACTAATTGAATGCTAATTAATAAAAATGAATTAATTATATGGTAGATTAAAGTTGAATATGGAAGTAGAATAAATAATATACTAATATTATATGCCTATTAACGTAAATAATGGAAGTAATTAATTATATATATAATAATAATGGAATTTAATTATGATATAATCAATAAATACATTAAATAATAATAATATAGTTATATATATATATATAAGTAGATGAAATATGATGAAAATCATATATATGAGGTAGTATGTTAAAATAAAGTGCGAATACGTCAATGGAAAAGTTTCAGCTTCTTGAAGTCTTGCTGTTATGTGTACACAGCTTGTGTAAGTATTTATATATTATTATATTTATATAATATTAATATATATTATATATATTATTATAAATTATCATTAATTAGGTTAGAATTGAGAAAAGTATATATTTGTAACTTAAGTTTAGATTTGCAATGGGAATAATACACTAATAGGTAAAATATAAATAAGATACCAATATAATGTATTCCTTTTTACTTTACAATACCAAATTGTCGATATAGATATAATTAGTTTAATATAATTGAGTACTGATATTGAATAATAATAAAATGATAATATAGTTATGTATAATCAGAAATATTAATTAATGCCAAATAAGTTATAGAATATGACAGTTTATGATGAATCAGTTGAGCTAGATCATATTTGTAAAATATCATATGAATTCAACAAGAGTCACAACTGCTAACTAAGATTAAGAGAGCTATACTCAATTCTCCTTCCGTAGGGATAGATAAGTATAGTTATATTATAAGTTATTGATATATATATATTAAATAATATGAGTTTATTATTATATTGATTATATATATTACTAATGGTGTTGGGAGGGTGGTGTTTACGTGGTGGGGGGGAACGGTTTTTGCTAAGGCGGCTCAGCACGAGCTGATGGTCCAGTTGCTTGATTAATTGCACGTTGGCCCAGCCTGGTAGATCATGTAGTTTGTATGCTCATAGCTGACATGCGTACAGTTTATACTCTGAGTTTTTTGTTTATACCAAAGGGCCCTCATCCCGCCCCTTTGGTATGCGAGTTTAACACTGCTGCTGGCCTAGTATGCCTTGGGGGGGCGCTTCAGGTTTTTTCCGTCTCGCGCTGGAATAGAGTCCCGTATCAGTCCCGCTAAGGCAAAGACTTTATTAAATGGTCCTTGTTTTTTTTTGTTCCATAGTTGCACGTGATTTGATCCGTAGTGTCGTGACTGTGTGCATCTAAATCCTATGTTCCTGCGAAGGTGCGTCTAATTGTTCGGTGCGTAGTTTGAGACATCCCTCTTGTATTCTACATGACTGTTCACGTTAGAGCGTGACCAGATGCTTTTTTCGAGGAGAGACGTATTGCAATCGACTAGGGACCTGCTACCGAAACCGCCTTTAGAGAACTCCGGCCCCTTAAAGTATGCACAGAAGGGTTGGGCCTATTTGGGTCCCCCGCCCACAGATGGAGTAAGGAGTTCAAGGTAGGATTGGTTCGATAATTTTATGCACTTCACTAGAAGTAGAATTTATACGGGCATTCGATCGTTGGCGTATGCGACTCTGTGGACTGTTGGTCCTAGCCTACCTCTGTTTTTTGCGATGGGTGTGATACTAATCCTCGATCTTATTAGCTCTTGTGATTTTCCTACTCACGTGTTTAAGTCAGTGCATCTCTGCCTTCAAATTTTTAGAAGAGGCGCGTTTTGACGGGTCCTGCCGTGTAAAGCTCATCTGCCGAGTAATTTTTAGACACCGTTTTAAGTTCTGGAAAGTTTTTTTTGTGTTATTTTTAAAGCTACGTCGCCTAACTTGGAAGTAGGCTGTGCCCGTGTAAGTCGCGGGTTGGTTGTTATGAGACTGGTAAAATATTATGGATATTATTATCATTATATTAGTTATAATCATATATATATATTCTACGTATTGAATCCGTTTGTATATAAAATAAGTATTGAATAGTTATTATCTTGTGAATATTATTGTTATATATATATATTTAGTGTTTATTAAGTATACTTCAGAGTAGTCATATGATATATATAAATGTTACATATAATAATTATACATATTAATTAGTTATATACGGTGATGATGAGCTAATGATGTGAATACTTTATTATATACATAATATATTAATATTTCATATTATATATGTTATTATTATATAATAATATTTATATAATTATAGTACTAAGTATACGTTATTATATATTAATGATTGATATATATATAGAGTTAATCTACTTCTATATTCATTAGTATTAGATTTATATACAGTAACTATAATTTTATTTAGTATGTATATTATATGATTCATTTATATTAATATTTATATGATTATATAGTGTATATAGTATAGTATGAATAGCTAGTATAATATAGTAGTATAGATATTTAAGAAATGGATGTATGATTTAAATATAATTTTTATATTTATATTTAATAATTATTATATATCTAGATTTATATATTTAACTATCTTAGTATGTATATGTATAGTATTACTATAATTATATTAAATTATATATTAATATAACTTATATGTATTTATATTATATAGGTTACCATATTTATTAATATTATTATTATATTATTCAACTATATATTATAGAAGTAGTAGTAAGTTACATAAACTTACGTTGTATGATAGGTTATACTATATTTTATAGTATGTTATCACTTTTCATACTCAATAGTAGTTAGTAGTCAATATGATATCATATTAAGTTCATTTATATAAGTTATGGATATATATATACTTATTATAATACATAATATATTTCATATACTGAGTATATAATTATAATCTTTTAGTACTTATATTATGTAATAATATAAATTATACTATATATTATTATAAATGTAGTATATTAATAAGTAAGTATTAATCATACTATAGTATATTATATTATGAGGTTATATAGTATGAAATATATTAATATAATTATAATATAACATAATAGTAGTATTAATATATAAGTATCATATATATTTAGTATAATATGTTAGTGTATATATATTGTTACTATAAAGTAATTTATATGATAGTTATTATCTTGTATATATGATAGTTTTATATAATGATACTGATTTATAATAGTATGATTTCACTAGTAATAATGAGATAATTAGATATGTAGTATATTATATTATTAGTATTATGTATTCTAATTTATATATTATTATATTATATAATATAGTAGTTTTGTATATATTAGTATATAATTATATATAATTATTATATATAATAAATTAGTGTAGTAAGTATATATATTGATTAATACTTGTTATATATTTATGCAAATCAATCAATCTATCATCCGATGGCATCATACATCTCAATCATCTATCGTGTCATGCAAATCCATGCAATTCATCCGATAAGCCTGGTCACTTGTCCCGGAGACCGGGATATAGGTTAGCGTGAGAAGGCCACGCTGCGACCTTGGAAGCCAGTATAAGGTTTAGTTAGATTGTATTACGGTTACTGGAACGTGTAGCATCAGTGTTCGTAAGAATAGGTGGCGCGAAGCTATTAGCCGTGATATGCAGTCTGTTTTGATATACGGCGCC
>JABUQX010098416.1:0-19048 GCA_015478945.1 Trachelipus rathkii
GAGGAGATTTTTTTTTTTTTTTCCTTTTTTCTTCCTTGTTGTGTTTTGCTTTTCATTTTTTTTGGTAAAGGATGTATTGAATTCCTTGAATTGAAATTTGGTTATTTGTTTGTAGGCCCTGTTTGATTTTTTGAATTTAGTTTGTTTAATTTTTTTTAGGCATGTATGATTTTTTGAATTGGTTGTTATTTTTTGTAGGTATGTATGATTGATTTTTTGAAGTTGATTTTGTAATTTTTTGAAGGCATGTATGGGTTTTTTGAATTAGTTTGTCATTTTTGTAGGCATGTATGATTTTTAATTTTTGGTTTTGTTATTTTTATGTTTAAGGCAATGTAAATGATTTTTTAAATTTGGTTTGTCGTTTTTTGTAGGCATGTAATCATAAAGGACTTTGGTTTTGTCAATTTTTTGAGGCATGTATGATTTTAAATTGGTTTGTCAATTTTTGTCCGTCTTGATTTGCCATCTGCTTGTTATTTTTAATGTAGTATGTATTTTAAATTGGTTTTTCATTTTTTGTAGGCATGAATAATTTTTTAAATTGTTTGTCATTTTTTGTAGGCATGTAAAATGATTTTTGAATTGGTTTGTCATTTTTTTGTAAGGCATGTATGATTTTTGAAATTGGGTTTGTCAATTGTTTACTATTGATATAATAAGTTTGAAAGTGGTTTGTCATTTAAAATGTGTTAAATTTCCGATGGGAGTGTGTTCCACTCTTTATATTCATGTAAATGATTTTGAATGGGTTTGTTATTTGTTGTAGCCCTGTATGATTTTTTGAATTAGTTTTTGTCATTTTTTGTAAGGCATGCAATGATTTTTGATTGGTTGTCATTTTTTGAAGGCATATATGATTTTTAATTGGTTTGCTATTTTTTTGTAGGCATGTATGATTTTTGAATAGTTTGTTATTTTTTGTAGGCCAGCATGTATTTTGAATTGTTTGTCATTTTTTGTAGGGAAGCCAAATTTTGAAAATGTTTGTTCAAATTTTTTGTAGGCATGTATGATTTTTTTAAATTGGTTTGTTATTTTTTTGTAAGCATGTATGTACTTTGAATTGGTTTGTCATTTTTTTGTAAGCATCTATATTTCTAATTGGTCTTTCATTTTTTGTTAGGCATGTATGATTTTTGAATTGGTTTGTCATTTTTGTAGGCATGTAAGATTTTTGTTTTGGTTTGTTATTTTTTGTAGGCATGTATGAATTTTGAATTGGTTTGTCATTTTTTGTAGGCATGTATGATTTTTGAATTGGTTTGTAATTTTTTGTAGGCATCTACGATTTTTGAATTGGTTTGTCATTTTTTGTAGGCATGTATGATTTTTGAAATGGTTTGTCAATTTTTGCAGGCATGTATGATTTTTGAATTAGTTTGGCATTTTTTTGTAGACATGTATGATTTTTGAATTATCTTTTAATTTTTTGTAGGCATGTATGATTTTTGAATTGGTTTGTCATTTTTGTAAGCATGTATGATTTTTGAATTGGTTTGTCATTTTTTGATGGCATGTATGATTTTGGAATAGGTTTGTCATTTTTTGTAGGCATGTATGATTTTTGAATTGGTTTGTTATTTTTTGTAGGCATGTATGATTTCTGATTTTTGTTTGTTATTTTTGTACGGTAATAATGATTTTTGATTTGGTTTGCATTTTTTGTAGGCATGTTGGATTTTTGATTGGTTTGTCATTTTTTGTAGTCATTGTATGATTTTTGAATTGGTTTGTTATTTTTTGTAGGCATGTAAGATTTTTGAATTGGTTTGTCATTTTTTTGTAGGCATGTATGATTTTTGAATTGGTTTGTCATTTTTTGTCGGCATGTATGATTTTTGAATTAGTTTGTCATTTTTTGTATACACATAAGATGTTTTAATTGGTTTGTAATTTTTTGTAGGCATATATGATTTTTAATTGGTTTGTCATATTTTTTAGGCATGTATGATTTTTCTGATTTGGGTTTTGTTATTTTTTGTATGCATGTATGATTTTTGAAATGGTTTGTCAATTCTTGTAGGCATGTAAGATTTTTGAATTAGTTTGTCATTTTTTGTGGGCATGTATGATTATTGAATTTGTTTGTTATTTTTTGTAGGAATGTATGATTTTTGAAAAATTGGTTTGTCATTTTTTGTAGCATTGTAAGATTTTTGAATTGGTTTGTCAATTTTTTGAAGTATGTAACGATTTTTGGATTGTTTTTGTCATTTTTTGACTGTTTTTGAATGATTTTGAATTAGTTTATTTTTTTTGTAGGCATATATGATTTTTGAATTGGTTTGTCATTTTTTGTAGGCATTTATGATTTTTGAATTGGTTTGTTATTTTTTGAATGCATGTATGATTTTTGAATTGGTTTGTCATTTTTTGTAGGCATGTATGATTTTTGATTTGTTTGTTATTTTTTGTAGGCATGTATGATTTTTGAATTGGTTTGTCATTTTTTGTAGGCATCTATGATTTTTGAATTGGTTTGTAATTTTTTGAAGGCATGTACGATTTTTGGATTGGTTTGTCATTTATTGTAGGCATGTATGATTTTTGAATTGGTTTGTTAATCTTTGAATTGCATGTATTATTTTTGAATTGGTTGTCATTTTAATTATAGGCATTAATGAATTTTTGGCCGCTGAAGTAAATTTTTGTAGGCATGAATGATTTTTGAATTGGTTTGTTTTTTTTTGTAGGCATGTATGATTTTTGATTTGGTTTGTTATTTTTTGTAGGTATGTATGATTTTTGAATTGGTTTGTCATTTTTTGTAGGCATGTATGATTTTTCAAACAGGTTGTTATTTTTTATAGGCCTGTATGATTTTTGAATTGGTTTTTCATTTTTTGTAGGCATGTATAATTTTCGAATTGGTTTGTCATTTTTTGTAGGCATGTATGATTCTTGAATTGGTTTGTCATTTTTTTGTAGGCATGTATGATTTTTGAATTGGTTTGTCATTTTTTTGTAGGCATGTATGATTTTTGAATTGGTTTGTTATTTTTGTAGGCATGTATGTATTTTAAATTGGTTTGTGCATTTGTTTTGTAGGCATGTATATTTTTTTCGAATTGGTTTGGTCATTTTTTGTCAGGCATGTAAGATTTTTGAATTGGTGTACCATTTTTTGTAGGCATGTTTAGATTTTTGAATTGGTTTGTGTATTTTTTCTAGGCATGGTCATGAATTTTCGTGATTTTGTTTGTTATTTTTGTAGCAAGTATGATTTTAGAAATTGGTTGGCATTTTTTTTTGTAGGCATGTTTGATTTTGAATTGGTTGTCAATTTTTGTAAGCATGTAACGATTTTTGGAATTGGTTTGGTCATTTTTTTTGTAGTCATGTATGATTTTTGAATTTGTTTTTGTTATTTTTTGTACATTCATGTATGATTTTTGAACTGGTTTGTCATTTTTTGTAGGTCATGTATGATTTTGAAATATTGGTTGTCAATTTTTGTCCGGCATGTATGATTTTTGCAATTAGTTTTGTCATTTTTGTATAACACATAAGATGTTTTTAATTGGTTTGTAATTTTTTTGTAGGCATATATGATTTTTAAATTGGTTTTGCAATATTTTTTAATATGTAATGATTTTTTTGATTTGGTTTTGTTATTTTTTCGGTAAGAATGTAATTTGAAATGGTTTGTCATTTTTGTAGGCATGTAAGATTTTTGAAATGTTTGTGTAATTTTTTGTGGGCATTTATGATTATTGAATTTGTTTGTTATTTTTTGTACATGTATTGATTTTTAAATTGGGTTTGTCATTTTTTTGTATTCATGTATGATTTTTGAATATGATTTGTCAATTTTGGCAGGCTTCTATGTTTAAATTGAGGTAATTGGGTATTGTCCATTTTTTGTAGGCTCATAAAATGTTATGATTATGAGAATTATGTTTGTTATTTTTTTATTTGGCTTGTATGGTTTTTGAATTGGTTTTTCATTTTTTGTAGGCATATTATATAGATTTTCGAATTGTTCTTTTGTCTGTTTTTGTAGGCATGTATGATTTTTTGATTTGGTTTGTCCTTTTTTTTGTACGCATGTATGATTTTTGAATGGGTTTGTCATTTTTTGTAGGCATGTATGATTTTTGAAGTGGTTTGTCATTTTTTGTATGCATGTTATAATTTTCGAATTGGATTTGTTATTTTTTGGTAGGCATGTATGATTTTTGAATTTGGTTTGTTATTTTTGTCGGCCCTGTATTGATTTTGAATTAGTTTGTCATTTTTTGTGGGCATGAATGTTTTTTGAAATGGTTTGTCATTTTTTGAAGGCATATATGATTTTTGTGGAATTGGTTTGCTTCATTTTTTTGTAGGCTTGTATGATTTTTGAATAGTTTGTTTTTTGTAGTTCGTAAGTTAAAAACTTCTTGAATTGGTTTGTTTTATTTTTTGTAGCATAAAGCATGAATGATTTTTGAATTGGTTTGTCATTTTTTGTGAGCATGTATGATTTTTGATTTGGGTTTGTTTATTTTTTGAAATCGCATGTATGATTTTGAATTGGTTTGTTCATTTTTTGTAGGCACGTCATGATTTTTAAATTGGTTTATCATTTTTTTGAGGGCATGTATGATTTTTGAATTGGTTTGTCATTTTTTGTAGGCCTGTATGATTTTTGAATTTGGTTTTGTAATTTTTTGAAAGCATATGTATGATTTTTTGGATTGGTTTGTCATTTATTGTAGGCTGTATGATTTTTGAATTGGTTTTTGTTATTATTTTGTAGGCATATATGATTTTTTAAATTGTTTTGTCATTTTTTATAGGCATTTATGATTTTTTGAATTAGGTTTGTCATTTTTTGAATGCATGTATGATTTTTGAAATTGGTTTGTCATTTTTTTGTAGGGCATGTATGATTTTGATTTGGTTTGTTATTTTTTTTGTAGGCATGTATGATTTTGAATTGGTTTGTCATTTTTTGTAGGCATTTATGATTTTTGAATAGGTTGTTTGTTATTTTTTATAGGCCTGTATGATTTTGAATTGTTTTTTTTTCATTTTTTGTAGGCATGTGAGATTTTTGAATTTGTTTGTCATTTTTTTGTAGGCCCTTATGATTTTTGAAATTGGTTTGTTCATTTTTTATAGGCATGTATGATTTTTGAATTTGGTTTGTCTTTTTGTAAGGCTATGTATGAATTTTTGATTTGGGTTTTGTTATTTTTTGTAGCATGTAATGAATATTTTGAATTTGGTTTGTCATTTTTTGTAGCATTGTAAGATTTTTGAAATTGGTTTGTCAATTTTTGTAGGCATATATGATTCTTTCAATTGGTTTGTCATTTTTTGTTTAGGCATGTTTGATTTTTGAATTGGTTGTTATTTTTTCTAGGCATGTATGTATTTCTGAATTTATTGTTTGTTTATTTTTTTGTAAGGCAAGTATGTATTTTGAATTGGTTGGCATTTTTTTGTAAGGCATGTTTGATTTTTTGAATTGGTTTTTGTCATTTTTTGTAGGCCCATGTACGATTTTTGAATTGGTTTGTCATTTTTTGTAGGGCATGTATGATTTTTGAATTTGTTTTGTTATTTTTTTGTAGCATCGTATGATATATTACACAGGTTTTGGTTCATTTTTTGTAATGTTATTTGAATTGGTTTGTCATTTTTTTGGGTCGCATGTATGATTTTTGAATTAGTTTGGCATTTTTTTGTAGACATGTAGATGTTTTTAGATTGCGTTGTAATTTTTGTAGGCATATATGATTTTTAATTGGGTTTGTCATAATGTTTTTAGGTCATGTATGATTTTCTGATTGGTTTTGTTATTCTTTTGTAAGGTCATGTATGATTTTTGAAATTGGTTTTAGTAATTTTTTGTAGGCCATGTAAGAATTTGGATTGTCTTGTCATTTTTTGGTGGGCATGTGCTTTAATCGATTATTGAATTTTTTGTTATTTTGTGTAGCATGTATGAATTTTAATTGGTTTTGTCATTTTGTATTCATGTGGTATGATTTAATTGAATTGGTTGTCAATTTTGCAGGCATTGATTTTTAAATTGGTTTGGTCATTTTCAAGTTTGTATGATTATTGAATTTGTTTGTTATTTTTTTATAGGCTTGGTATGAAATATGTAATTGGTTTTTTTCATTTTTTGTAAGCATGTATATGTTTTTCGAATTGGTTTGTCATTTTTGTAGGCATGTATGATTTTTGAATTGGTTTTTCATTTATGGTAGAAGGTATGATTTGGTTGAATTAGTTGAAAAGAAGACTATTGATATAATAAGTTTGAAAGTGGTTTGTCATTTTTTGTATGCATGTATAATTTTCGAATTGGTTGTTTTTGTATGGCATGTATGATTTTGAAATTGGTTTTGTTATTTTTGTCGACATTGTTGAGGTTGATTAGTTTTGTATTTTTTTTTAGCACGAATGATTTTGAATTGGTTTGTCATTTTTTTGAAGGCATATATGATTTTTGAAATTGGTTTGCTATTTTTGTAGGCATGTATGATTTTTTGAATTAGTTTTGTTTTTTTTGTAGGCATGTATGATTTTTTGAATTGGTTTTGGTCATTTTTTTGTTGTATGTAGGATTTTTGAATTGGTTTGTCATTTTTTGTAGGCATGTATGATTTTTATTTGGTTTGTCATTTCACGTTCGCATTTGCATTGACTTTTGAATTGGTTTGTCATTTTTGCTAGGCATGTATGATTTTTGAATTGGTATTTGTCATTTTTTATAGGCATGTATGATTTTTGAAATTGGTTTGTCATTTTTGTGGGCATGTATAAATTTTGATTTGTCGCTATTCTTTTGTAGCATGTATAATTTTGAATTGGTTTTTGTCATTTTTTGTAGTCAAGTATGATTTTTGTGAATTGTTGGTACTTTTTTGTAGGCATGTACGATTTTTGAATTGGTTTTTTGGGGGGGGTTTCCCCCATTTTTTTGTAGTTTCAAATAAAAGCAATATGAAATATGGTTTGTTTCAATTTTTGTTGTTAGCACTTTAATGATGTTTGACAAACTAAGTTTAATCATATTTTTGTAGCGTCGACTCTCATTTTTTGATTTGGTCTTTAATTTTTTGTAGGCATGGTATGATTTTTGAATTGTTTTCATTTTTTGTAAGCATGTATGATTTTTGAATTGGTTTGGTTATTTTTGATGTTGTATATATGATTATAGATTTTGTCATTTTTTGTAGGCATGTATGATTTTTGAATTGGTTTGTTATTTTTTGTAGGCATGTATGATTTCTGATTTTGTTTGTTATTTTTTGTAGGCAAGTATGATTTTAGAATTGGTTGGCATTTTTTGTAGGCATGTTTGATTTTTGAATTGGTTTGTCATTTTTGTAAGTCCATGTATGAATTTTTTGAATTTGTTTTTATTTTCGGAGGCATGTAAGATTTTTGAACTGGTTTTGTCCAGTTTTTGTAGGCATGGTATGATTTTTTGAAAATTGGTTTGTCATTTTTTGTCGGCATGTATGATTTTTGAATTAGTTTGTCATTTTTTGTATACACATAAGATGTTTTAATTGGTTTGTAATTTTTTGTAGGCATATATGATTTTTAATTGGTTTGTCATATTTTTTAGGCATGTATGATTTTTTGATTTGGTTTGTTATTTTTTGTAGGCATGTATGATTTTTGAAATGGTTTGTCAATTTTTGTAGGCATGTAAGATTTTTGAATTAGTTTGTCATTTTTTGTGGGCATGTATGATTATTGAATTTGTTTGTTATTTTTTGTAGGAATGTATGATTTTTGAATTGGTTTGTCATTTTTTGTAGGCATCTATGATTTTTGAATTGGTTTGCAATTTTTTGAAGGTATGTACGATTTTTGGATTGGTTTGTCATTTTTTGTAGGCATGTATGATTTTTGAATTGGTTTGTTATTTTTTGTAGTGCATATATGATTTTGAGGATTGGGTTTGTCATTTTTTGTAGGCATTTTGACCATTTTTGAATTGGTTTGTTATTTTTTGAATGCATGTAATGATTTTTGAATTGGTTGTCATTTTTTGTAGGCATGGATGATTTTTTTTTTTTGGTTTTGTTATTTTTTTTTGTAGGCATGTAATGAGTTTTGAATTGGTTTTTGGTCATTTTTTGTAAGGCAAGCTATGATTTGTTTTGAATTGGTTTGTAATTTTTTGAAGGCATGTACGATTTTTGGATTGGTTTGTCATTTATTGTAGGCATGTATGATTTTTGAATTGGTTTGTTATTTTTTGTAGGCATATATGATTTTTGAATTGGTTTGTCATTTTTTATAGGCATTTATGATTTTTGAATTGGTTTGTCATTTTTTGAATGCAATTTGATTTTGAATTGGTTTGTCATTTTTTTTTGTAGGCATGTATGATTTGATTTGGTTTTGTTATTTTTTGTAGGTGTATGTTATGTATTTTAGATTTGGTTGTCATTTTTTGTAGGCATGTATGATTTTTCAAACAGGTTGTTATTTTTTATAGGCCTGTATGATTTTTGAATTGTTTTTTCATTTTTTGTAGGCATGTATAATTTTCGAATTGGTTTGTCATTTTTTGTAGGCATGTATGATTCTTGAATTGGTTTGTCATTTTTTATAGGCATGTATGATTTTTGAATTGGTTTGTCATTTTTTGTAGGCATGTATGATTTTGATTTGGTTTGTTATTTTTTGTAGGGACATGTATGATATTTGAATTGGTTTGTCATTTTTTGTAGGCATGTATATTTTTCGAATTGGTTTGTCATTTTTTGTAGGCATATATGATTCTTCAATTGGTTTGTCATTTTTTGTAGGCATGTTTGATTTTTGAATTGGTTTGTTATTTTTTTAAGGCATGTATGATTTTTGAATTTGGTTTGTTATATTTTTGTAGGCACGTATGTTTTTTTGAATTGGTTTGTCATTTTTTTTGTAGGCATTATATATTTTGACTTAGTTTTTCATTTTTTGTTTGCCAAGTATTTATTTTGAATTGGTTTGTCATTTTTCATATGTAAGTTGGTATTTTGAATTGGTTTGGCTTGTCATTTTTTAAGGCATGTATGATTTTTGATTGTTGTCCAATTTTTTGTAGCATCTATGAATTTTTTCGATTTGTTTGTAATTTTTTTTGTAGGATGTATGATTTTCAAATTGGTTTGTCAATTTTTTGTTGCCATCTCACGATTTCAGAAAATTTTAGTTCTTTCCAGAAACGATTTTTGAATTGGTTTTGTCATTTTTTGTAGGCATTTATGATTTGTTTGAATTGGTTTGTTATTTTTTGGAGGCATGTATGATTTTTGAATTTGTTTGCAATTCTTTTTGAAGGCATCTAATGATTTTTTATTTGGTTTGTTATTTTTTGTAGGCATGTATGGATTTTGGATTGGTTTGTCATTTTTTGTAGGCATGTACTGCTCCTGAATTGGTTTGTAATTTTGTAGGCCTGTACTTGGTTTTTTGAATTGGTTTTGTTCAATTTATGCAGGCATGTTATATGATTTTTTTGATTATTTTGTCATTTTTTTGTGGGCATCTATGAAATATAATTTGTTTTGTTATTTTTTTTGTAGGCATGTATGATTTTGAAATTGGTTTGTCATATTTTTTGTCGGCATGTATGATTTTTGAATTGCTTTTTCTATTTGTAATAGGAATGTTGATTTTTTTGAATTGTTTGTCATTTTTTTGTAGACATGTATGATTTTGAAATTGTTTATAATTTTTTTAAGGCATGTATGATTTTTGAATTGGTTTGTCATTTTTTGTAGCATGTATGATTTTTGAATTTGGTTTGTCATTTTTGATGGCGTATGATTTTGGTTGAATTGGTTGGTCATATTCCTAGCCACCAATGATTTTTGAATTGGTTTTTTCATTTTTTGTAGGCATGTATGATTTTTTGATTTGGTTTGTCATTTTTTGTAGGCATGTATGATTTTTGAATTGGTTTGTCATTTTTTTGTAGACATGTATGATTTTTGAATTAGTTTATAATTTTTTGTAGGTCTGTATGATTTTTGAATTGGTTTGTCATTTTTTTGTAGGCATGCATGATTTTTGAATTGGTTTGTCATTTTTTGTAGGCATGTATGATTTTGAAATTGGTTTGTCATTTTTTGTAGGCATGTAAGATTTTTGATTTCGTTTGTTATTTTTTGTAGGCATGTATGATTTTTGAATTGGTTTGTTATTTTTTGTAGGCCTGTATGATTTTTGAATTAGTTTGTAATTTTTTGTAGGCATGTATGACTTTTGAATTGGTTTGTCATTTTTTGAAGGCATGTACGATTTTTGAATTGGTTTGCCATTTTTTGTAGGCATGTATGATTTTTGATTTGGTTTGTTATTTTTTGTAGGCATGTATGATTTTTGAATTGATTTGTCATTTTTTGTAGGCATATATGATTTTTGAATTGGTTCTGTCATTTTTTGTAGGATGTATGACTTTTGAAGTTGGTTTGGTCATTTTTTGTAGGTCAATGTATGATTTTTTGAATTGGTTTGTCATTTTTTGATGGCATGTATGATTTTTGAATTGGTTTGCCATTTTTTTGTAGGCATGTAATATTTTTGCATGTGAGTTTTGTCCATTTTTTGTATGCATGTATTATTTTGAATTGGTTTGTTATTTTTTTGTAGGCATGTATGATTTTTGAATTGGTTTGTTATTTTTTGTAGAGGTGATTTTGTTTTTAGCTAGTTTTTGGTTATTTTTTAGGCCTGTATGATTTTTGAATTGGTTTTCTTTTTTGTAGGCATGTATGATTTTTAATTTGGTTTGTTATTTTTTGTTGGCATGTATGATTTTTAAATTGGTTTGTCATTTTTTGTAGGCTTGTATGATTATTGAATTTGTTTGTTATTTTTTATAGGCTTGTATGGTTTTTGAATTGGTTTTTCATTTTTTGTGGGCATGAATAATTTTCGAATTGGTTTGTCATTTTTTGTGGCGATTATTTTTTTGAAATTGGTTGTAATTTTTTGATAGGCATGTATGATTTTTTTGAAATTGGTTTTGTCATTGTTTGCAGGCATGTATGTTTTTGAGTGGTTTGTCCATTTTTTTGTATGCTGTATAATTTCGATTTTGGTTTGTTTTTTTTATAAGCATGATGTATGGATTTTGATTGGTTTGTTATTTTTTGGTTTGTCTGTATGATTTTTGAATTAGTTTTGTCATTTTTTGTAGGCATCTGCATGGCGAAAAAAATTTTTTTTTTTGAAATTGGTTTTTGTCATTTTTTGAAGGCATATATGATTTTTGAATTGGTTTGCTATTTTTTGTAGGCATGTATGATTTTTGAATTAGTTTGTTATTTTTTTTAGGCATGTATGATTTTTCGAATCTGGTTTGTCAATTTTTGAATAATGCATGTAGGATTTTTTGAATTGGTTTGTCATTTTTTGTAGGCATGTATGATTTTTAAATTGGTTTGGGTTATTTTTTTGTGGTTTGTAAGTAAACTTTTTGAATTGGTTTGTCATTTTTGTTAGACAACGTATGTTTTTTTGAATTGGTTTTTTCCACATTTTGAAAACATGAATCTATTAGAAGATTGTTTTGTTCATTTTTTGAAGGCATGTATGATTTTTGTTTGGTTTTCTGTTTATTTTTTTGTAGGGCCATGTATGAATTTTGAATGTGCGTTTGTATTTTTTGTTAGGCATGTATGATTTTTGAATTGGTTTGTAATTTTTTGTAGGCATGTACAACGATTTTTGGATTGGTTTCTCATTTTTTATGTAGGCATGTATGAATTTTTAATTTTGGGTTAGTTTATTTTTTTGTATGGCATTAATGCTTTGGAATTGGTTTGTCATTTTTTGTAGGCTTGTATGCTCTTTTGAATTGGTTTGTAATTTTTTGTAATCATGGTAACGTTGATGACAGTCGGTTTTCATTTTTTTCTCTAGGCATGTATGATTTTTGAAATGGTTTGTCAAATTTTTGCAAGGCAGTGGAACGAACCACCAAATGCTATTTGGCATTTTTTTTAGACATGGCATCTCCTGTCTTATAATAGGCAGAAGGCATGTAGAATCGATGAATTGGTTGGTCATTTTTTAAAATTGAATGTATGATTTTGGAATAGGTTTGTCATTTTTTTGGCGGCATGTAAGATTATTTTTTGAATCTGTTTTAGGTTACTCACTTGTAGGTCATCAGATAATTCTTGAATTTTGTTTGTGTTATTTTTTTGTAGGGCAGAAGTATGGATTTTTTTGAGAATTGGTTTTTGCAATTTTTTGTTGGCAATGTTTTGATTTTTGATATTATTTTTGTCATTTTTTGTAGGCAATTATGATTTTTGATTTGGTTTGGTTTGTCATTTTTTGTAGAAACCGATAATTTTTGAATTTGTTTTTTATTTTTTTTAAGGCATGTATGATTTTTGAACTGGTTTTTGTAATTTGTCTGGTAGGCATGTATGATTTTTGATGTGGTTTGTCATTTTTTGTGGCATGTATGATTTTTGAAATTAGTTTGGTCATTTTTTGTTACATATAAGATGTTTTATTGGTTTGTAAATATTTTTGTAGGCATGGCATGATTTTGAATTGGTTTGGTCATTTTTTGAAAGGCATGTATGATTTTTGAAATTTTTTGTCATTTTTTTGTAGGCATGTAAGATTTTTGAAATGGTTTGTCAATTTTTGCAGGCCAATTTATGATTTTTTAGAATTAGTTTGGCATTTTTTTTGTATGAATGTTATGGTTTTGAAATTATCTTATAATCTTTGTAAGCATGTAGTATTTTTTGAATTTGGTTTGTGCATTTTTGATGGCAATGTATGAATTTTTTGGATATATGGTTTGTCCATTTTTTTGTTATGCATTATGATTTTTTGATTGGTTTGTTTTTTTGTAGGCTTGTAAGATTTTCTGATTTTGGTTTTGTCATTTTTTTGTAGGCAGTATGATTTTTTATTGGTTTGCATTTTTGTAGGCATGTATGAATGTTTTGAATTATTTGTCATTTTTGTAAGCCTGTACCGATTTTGATTGGTTTGTCATTATTTTGTAGTCTGTATTGATTTTTTGAATTTGGTTGTTATTTTTTGTAGGTATGTATGAATTATGTTATGGTTTTTGTAATTTTTGTAAGCATGTATGATTTTTGATTTGGTTTGTCATTTTTTGTCAGGCATGTATGATTTTTGGAATTAGTCTTGTTATTTTTTTGTATACATATAAGATTTTTTAAATTGGTTTGTAATTTTTTGTAGGCATGCATGATTTTTGAATTGGTTTTTGTCCATTTTTTGGTAGGAATGTAATGGAATTTTTGAATTTATGTCCACGAAAGTATTATTAGTGTATAAAGATTTTTGATTAGTTTTGTAAATTTTTGTAGGCATGTTAAAACTTTTGAATTGGTTTGTCATTTTTTTGAAGGCATGTACGATTTTTGAATTGGTTTGCCATTTTTTTGTAATGGCATGTATTGATTTTGTTTGGTTTTGGTTATTTTTGTAGGCAATGTATGATTTTTGAAGTTGATTTGTCATTGTTTTGTAGGCATATTATGAAGTTTTTTGAATTGGTTTGTAATTTTTTGTAGGCAATGTATGACTTTTGAAATTGGTTGGTCATTTTTGTAGGCATGTATGATTTTGAATTGGTTTGTCATTTTTTTGGTAGGGATATAAGATGTTTTTAATGTGTTTGTTTCATTTTTTGTAAGGCATGTATAATTTTCGAATTGGTTTGTCCATTTTTTGTAGGCATGTATGATTCTTGAATTGGTTTGAATGTCTGTATGCATGTAATTAATTTTTGCTATATGTTTGTCATTTTTTTTGTAGGCATGTATGATTTTTGATTGGTTGGTCATTTTTTTAAGCCTGTACTTGAATTTTTGTATTAGTTTTGTTTATTTTTTAGGCCTGTATGATTTTTGAATTGTTTGTCATTTATTTTTTTTTTCATGTATGAATTTTTAATTTGGTTTGTTATTTTTTGGTTGGCATGTATGATTTTTAAGTTTGGTTTGTATTTTTATTTGGTATGAAATTATTTGTTTGTTTGTTATTTTTTATTAGGCTTGTATGTGTTTTTGATTGGTTTTCAATTTTTTGTGTGGGCCATGAATAATTCGAATTGGTTTGTCATTTTTTGTAGGGATGTATGATTTTTTTGAATTGGTTGGTCATTTTTTGTAGGCATGTATGATTTTGTTTTGGTGTTGTTATTTTTTGGTAGGCATGTATGAATTTTGAATTGGTTTGTCATTTTTTGTAGGCATGTATGATTTTTGAATTGGTTTGTAATTTTTTGTAGGCATGTACGATTTTTGGATTGGTTTGTCATTTTTTGTAGGCATGTATGATTTTTAATTTGGTTTGTTATTTTTTGTAGGCATGTATGACTTTGGAATTGGTTTGTCATTTTTTGTAGGCTTGTATGCTCTTTGAATTGGTTTGTAATTTTTTGTAGGCCTGTACAATTTTTGAATTGGTTTGTCATTTTTTGTAGGCATGTATGATTTTTGAAATGGTTTGTCAATTTTTGCAGGCATGTATGATTTTTGAATTAGTTTGGCATTTTTTTGTAGACATGTATGATTTTTGAATTATCTTATAATCTTTTGTAGGCATGTAGTATTTTTGAATTGGTTTGTCATTTTTTGATGGCATGTATGATTTTGGAATAGGTTTGTCATTTTTTGTAGGCATGTATGATTTTTGAATTGGTTTGTTATTTTTTGTAGGCATGTAAGATTTCTGATTTTGTTTGTTATTTTTTGTAGGCAAGTATGATTTTAGAATTGGTTTGCATTTTTTGTAGGCATGTTTGATTTTTGAATTGGTTTGTCATTTTTGTAGGCATGTACGATTTTTGAATTGGTTTGTCATTTTTTGTAGTCATGTATGATTTTTGAATTTGTTTGTTATTTTTTGTAGGCATGTAATGATTTTGAACTGGTTTGTATTTTTTGTTAGGCATGTATGATTTTTTGAATGTGGTTTGTCATTTTTGTTGTCGGCTGTAATGATTTTTTTGAATTTAGTTTTTGTCATTTTTTTGTATACATATAGATGTTTTTAATTGGTTTGTAATTTTTTGTGTTTAGCATCGATTTTTGAATTGGTTTGTCATTTTTTGAAGGCATGTATGATTTTTGAATTGGTTTGTCATTTTTTGTAGGCATGTAAGATTTTTGAAATGGTTTGTCAATTTTTGCAGGCATTTATGATTTTTGAAATTAGTTTTTTTGGCATTTTTTGTGTAGAACATGTATCGATTTTTGAATTATCTTATAATCTTTTGTAGGACATATTTTGAATTTTTGATTGGTTTGTCATTTTTTGATGGCATGTATGATTTTTTGAATTGTTTTGTCATTTTTTGTAGGCATGATAGATTTTTGAATTGGTTTTGTTATTTTGTAGGGCATGTACGATTTCTGATTTTTTGTTTGTTATTTTTTGTAGGCAAGTATGAGTATTGCAGAGGTTGTTGCCATTTGTATTTTTGTAGGCATGTTTGATTTTTGAATTATTTTTGTCATTTTTAGTAGAGCATGTACGATTTTTGAATTGGTTTGTATTTTTTGTAGTATCATGTATGATTTTTGAATTTGTTTGTTAATGTTTTGTAGGCATGTATGATTTTTTTTGATACTGGTTGTAATTTTTTGGTAGGCATGTTATGATTTTTGAATTGTTTTGTCATTTTTTAGGCATGTATGATTTTTGAATTAGTTTGTCATTTTTTGTATACATATAAGATGTTTTAATTGGTTTGTAATTTTTTGTAGGCATGCATGATTTTTGAATTGGTTTGTCATTTTTTGAAGGCATGTATGATTTTTGAATTGGTATGTTATTTTTGGTTTGTAAAAATGATTTTGAATTAGTTCTTGGTGAATCTTTTTTTGTAGGCAATGTACGGTATTTTTGATTGGTTTGTCATTTTTTGAAGGCATGTTACGATTTTTGAATTGGTTTTGCCATTTTTTGTTAGGCATGTTATGATTTTTGATTATGGTTTTTGGTTTTATTTTTTGTAGGCATGGTATGAATTTTTGTGGATTTAATTTGTCCTTTTTTGTAGTCGTATAGGGTACCTGAATTGGTATTGTAATTTTTTTGTACATATTTTAACTTTTTCATTGATAACTCAATCTTCAATGTAGGCATGTAAATGATTTTTGAAATTGGTTTTTGTCTTTTTTGTAGGCATATAGATTTTTAATTGGTTTGGTCATTTTTTGTAGCATGTATAATTTTCCCGAATGGGTTTTGTCATTTTTTGTAGGCATGTATGATTCTTTGGAATCTAGGTTGTCATTTTTGTATGCATTGTATTATTTTTGAATTTAATGAGGGTTGTTATTTTTTTGTAGGCATGTATGATTTTTGAATTGGTTTGTTATTTTTTGTAGGCCTGTTTATGATTTTTGAATTAGTTTGTTAATTTTTGGCATGTATGTTTTTGAATTGGTTTTTGTCCATTTTTGTAGGCATCGTATGATTTTTTAATATTGGGTTTGTTATTTTTTGTTGCATGTATGATTTTTAAATTGGTTTGTCATTTTTTTGTAGGCTTGTATGATTATTTGAATTTGTTTTGTTATTTTTTTTAATAGATTTTAAACGGGGGGAATTGGGTTTTTTCATTTTTGCTTTCCTTTTGAATAAATTTTTCCGAATTGGTTTGTCATGTTTTTGTAGCATGTATTAGTTTTTGAATTGTGTTGGTCATTTTTGTAGGCATGTTATGACTTTTCTTTTTGGTTTGTTTATTTTTGTAGGCATGATAATGAATTTTGAATTGGTTTTGTCCATTTTTGTTGTAGCATCGTATGATTTTTGAATTGGGTTTGTAATTTTGTAGGCATGTACGATTTTTGGGATTGGTTTGTCATTTTTTGTAGGCAATTATGATTTTTGAATTTTTGATTTCGTTTATTTTTTGTAGGCATGTTAATGACTTTTGGAGATGTGGGATTTGTCATAGCTTTTTGTAGGCTTTGTATGCTCTTTTGAATTGGTTTTGTAATTTTTTTGTAGGTGAAGTTCGCTGGTCTGTACAGATTTTTGAAAATTGGGTGTTTGTCCATTTTTTGTAGGCATGGTTGATTTTTTTGAAATGGTTTGTCCCAATTTTTTCAGGCATGTTATGTTTTGAAGGTTAGTTTGGCATTTTTTTGTAGACATGTATGATTTTTGAATTATCTTATAATCTTTTGTAGGCATGTAGTATTTTTGAATTGGTTTGTCATTTTTTGATGGCATGTATGATTTTGGAATAGGTTTGTCATTTTTTGTAGGCATGTATATGATTTTTGTTGTATTTGGTTTGTTATTGTTGTTGTGGCATGTAAGATTTTCCTGATTTTTTGTTGTTATTCTTTTGTAGGCAAGTATGATTTTAGAATTGGTTTGCATTTTTTGTAGGCATGTTTGATTTTTGAATTGGTTTGTCATTTTTGTAGGCATGTACGATTTTTGAATTGGTTTGTCATTTTTTGTAGTCATGTATGATTTTTGAATTTGTTTGTTATTTTTTGTAGGCATGTATGATTTTTGAACTGGTTTGTAATTTTTTGTAGGCATGTATGATTTTTGAATTGGTTTGTCATTTTTTCTTCAGGTAATCTCAAGTAACCCCTTCAAATTATTTCGCTAAATTCCTTAAGGTAATATCATGGAATTAGTTTGAATTATCTCGTGAGATTCCTTCAGGTAATTTCATGGAATGCCATCAAGCAAACTCGTGATGATCTCTCTTAATGGCACTTCAAAATGTACCTTCTATATTTAGAAATCAGCATTATTTTTCCAAATGATTATCTTGTTGAAAAAATTACAAATCCTTTTAATTTTGTTTAGATAATTTTACCTCCGTAGCTGGGTTGAATCCCGTTAGGTCTGGGTGTAATTTGGTCTGAGACTGGTATGGTCAAGATCCCATTAGGCTGAGTTCAATTTGGTCTTTGTCTCATTTTTCTGAATCAATTTAGGTCTGGGTCAAGTCTAGTTAAATCACAGTCCCGCTAATTCTGAGTGCTGTTTGGTTTGTGTCCCATTAACTCTGGGTTCCATTTTATCTAGGTTCCGATTGGTCTGGGTCTCGTTTGATCTAGATTCTGTTTGGTTTGGGTTCTGTAATTTCTGGGTTCCGTTGTCTAAGTCAGTTTTGATCTGTGACCCGTTAGGTCTTGGTCCCTCTAGACCTGGGTCCCGTTTGGTCTAGGTCTTGTTAGGTCTGTGTACTAATAGATTTGGGTCCGGTTTGTTCTTTTCAAGTTAGGTCTGAATACGGTTAGACCTGGGTTAGGTTAGGTTAGTTGTTAATTCTATACTTTCACAACATTTAAAACTCTCGCCATTCCCTTTAAGTAGTATAATACTTTTAGACAGATTGACTTTCAAAAGAATGCATATATATATATATATATATAATATATATATATATATATATATATATATATATATATAGGTATATATATGTCTACTATACTCTATATACTACTATATATATATATATATATATATATATAATTTTTTTTACATCTGTAATATAGAGCATTGAAACTCTGAAATTGTAATAATTTGTAATAATAGTCTTCTGTCCTGTCACTTTAAATTCTATCATGCTGTACAGAAGCTTTACAATATCTCAAGCTTGGACCGTCATCTATCTTCCATGACGGGATTCAAATGGCAATGGGTGGCAATGGGCGTGAGGGCGTTTAGCTACGTCGTAACAAAGGCGGGTATGTGTGAACGATAGTATAAATATGACTATGCAAAAATTGTTAGTTTTGTTGAATTGGGATTTTGTTGCTAGCTATAAAATAAGCAATTTTGCTTTGAATATTGGCTGCAAGTAGTATCTTGAAACTATTATTTATATAGATTCACACACACACACACACACACACACACATATATATATATATATATATATATATATATATATATATATATATATATATATATATATATATATATATATATATATATATATATACTACTCTATATATCTACCTCTCATATACTATATATATATAATAACATATATATATATATATATACTCTACTGCTCTCTCTATATATATATAACAACCCAATA
>JABUQX010098417.1:0-12500 GCA_015478945.1 Trachelipus rathkii
ATTACTTTTATCGCGTCAGCTTTCTATGAAAGGACGACAAGCAAATAAAAATGCAATGAAAAAGAAAATGATGTACATTTTGTGGTTAAAAAAGAAAAGAAAGACAAGACAACGAACTTTAAAAACTTGGAAGAGAAATACAAAACCAATAACTACACAACCACACCCACCACTTGAATATAATCCTATTATAAATATATAATATATATAAGATATATATATACTATATAAATATGATATACTATATATATAATAGTATAACTTTATATATATAATTAATTACTTTATAATAGTATTATTATAATTAAGATTATTAATATATAAATATATATATATATATTTATAAATAATATATATATATATATTATTCATTAAAAATAATATGTATTTGGAAAAATTGTTAAACATAAAAAAACGAATTTATTTAGGGTCAAAAAGATAGTTGGATTCCATGTATGTAGGCCGGATCGTAGTTGAGACCTAGACTGAAAGAAAACTTACATAGCCACCCTGCAGTCGATATTACTAGTCGGAGATGCTTTTAAAACCACCCAACCGAAATTAGAAGCTGCTTTAACATTTTTTTTATAGCTCTTACACCCTACAAGAGAGAGAGAGAGAAGAGAGAGAGAGAGAGAGAGCAGGAGAGAGAAGAGAGAGAAGGAGAGGAGAGAGGAGAGAGAGAGAAGGAGAGAATGAGAGAGATGAGAGGAACTAATAAATTCTCTCACGAACGCAAAACTCAATGGAGAGCAGCAACTTTATTCGGTTTCTCTATAAAGCATTGCAATAAATTTCAAAAACCAAACCTCTTTTTGTTATTCATCCCTGTTAAAATATTCTGAAATCAAATAATCTTGCTGAAATTTATGCATCACATTTCAGAAAAAATATAACAATATTTCTGAAAAGTAATAATCTTAATTCGCAACAAGAAAGTAATTTTATAAAAAAACTTGTTGCAAAATGTAATTTAAAAATTTTAAAATAAAAATTACTTTTAAATCATTAAAATTAATTTCCGAAAAAATGTAATTCCAAAAATTGCATGCACCATTGCTTTACGTCTATATATTATATATATATTATATATATATATATATATATATAATCGATATATATATATAATATATATAATATATATTAATATATATATAAATATATATATATATATATATATAATATTATAATATATCCCTTGATCTCGCATGTTTTTTTCTTTTGTCTGTTCTGTTTTTGTCTGTTTTTCGTTTGCTGGCTGTGTGCTGTGGTTGTAGGATGGCCAGATTGCTCCAAGCCGGACTTTCTATCGATTAGTCAAACACCCCGCGGCTCGCTTAGAAATCCTAACTTTGCCTCTGCTGAGTATCACCTCTCTAACCTCTAACCCTAACCCCTCTGTCTGAAACTCAGGATGGCTAAGAATTCATCCTCGAACTTGTTTAATGGTAATCAAGACTACAACTTATTTCATAATTCCCGTCTGAAGGGTGGAGTCTGTCCCTATATAAACATAAACACTTCCGTAACACGTCTCGAGAATCTCGAATCTAATAACTTCGATGTTCTATGGCTTAAAATCTTCTTCCTTCTACTTCAATAATCTTGTGCTTCTGCTACTGCTTTCCTAACAGCGAACCAGATTTCACGCCGTTTTCCGTTAATATCTTACTGAGCTTCTCACGAGACTGTTATACTTTCTCACCCAATACTGAGGTTCCTCTATTTAGGGGAATTCAATGCACACAACACTGAATGGTTTCCTCTCATATGGATTTAGGTGGGGAGGAGGCCGAATCATTGCAGCGATTGCCCAACCGGATCTGGACAAAACTAATTAATAGAACGCCACACACATCCGGATCGTCCAAACCAATTATTTGAAGCACACTGAGCGCAACTCTCACCAGGCGTCCTTCTAGATTGCTAAGAGACAGCAAATTCGCACCTGTCTGTAAATCTCACCACAACCTTATATCTCTCAATTTTAATACTTTCTCCCAAACAGCTCCATCCTGCCCTATGCGTTTTTTCTGGCACTTTGACAGGCCGATTTGGGGGCCTTGCGTCATTCTACTCTAGCTAATTTGGAATGACTGCTTTTCCTCTGGTGACGCTTCGCTTCTGCCGACAAGGTGGGAGCTGTAATCTTGATGGAATTGAGCAGGTCATTTCCTCTTCGACTAAATCTTTCTCTCCGCATAATCATGGTTCGGTCGTGCTTGCTCTCTGGCCACTCAGGCTAGAGACAGTGCGTATCGGGGTGGAAAAATTCTCGTTCTCATCCGATCACTCTTGCCTATATTTTCATTCAGCCCAGAAATCGTGTGTAGGATACTCTTCGATCGAGCCAAACGGGCTTTCATCAAACGGAAAGTGTGCTAACCTCCTTGATTTGCCTACGTGATAAATCTTTTCTGGCCTCTCCAAAAATATCTCTAACCAACTTCTGTAAATCTTCATCTTTCCTCCTCTTATTCGATTGCATGGTTCTGTTGCTATTCTCCAACTGAAAGGCAAAGGCTAATCGCTTGCGGCCCTCCTATTCCTCTAAAAACTCTACCCTAACCGATTCTGGCATGGCCTCCTCCCCTCCCTCCTTTTCACCAGGTGTCCGGTGCCATACCGCTGATTAACATTTGATCATCGCCCTGGACTCATGTAGTCAGTGACCGTTAGGAAGGCAGGCGGCCCGGGACTGCATACCTCCATACTCGAGCGAGCGCGGGCTCTGCGTGCTGACCCGCCCCTCGTTTAACTATTTTCTCTATGTCTCAATACTAATACTTCCCTCAGTGTTGGAAGCACGCACAGTCCAACGTTTCGAAAAAAGGAAGCCCCTCTGATCCTTTTAACTATCGCCCTAAGCTCTCACTTGTAGTCTATCTAAGATCTTTGAAACCCCTCTCAACTCCATTTCTTAGACCATCTGGAGTCTCAATCACCCTTCTTTCCCGATCGCCAGTACGGCTTCCCGCGCTCATCTACGGCGATATTTACTTTCCTATCTAAACTGATTTATGGTCTTTCCGCCCTCAGGAATACTGGAGACTTGCGTGTGGCGCTTGAAAAAATCCAAGGCATTGACTGGGATGCACGGCGTCACTGCTCTCCAAGGCTCCCCTCCTTTGGGTTTCCTCCTTCTCTTTGCTTACATTTGTCTAGCTTTCTTTCCAAATCGCTCAATCTCGGCTGTTGTTGATGGGCGACTTCTCTTTCTTTTGCTTCAATAGTGCGTGTCCTCAGGTTTCTGTGCTTATCTCCGACTGATTCCTACTTTTCATTAATGAATCTTACCGGCACATCTAACTCTATCCACTCGCATGCCGATGACTCGACCCCCTTCATTCTTCAACTCATTCAATTCTGCCTCCCTCTATACTTTCCTCTAGAATTGCCTCTCGTTTAATCTTTCCGATTCTATTCTCGCTACTAGATAGAATTTGCAGGGTGGGGTCGTCTCAACCTGTGAAATTCAATTCTTTAAAACCCAACTTCTGCAAATCTCCCTCTCAAAGACACCTTTCTAACTTTCCATCTCTTTCGAACGGTTCTCTCGTCGTCTCCTGTTGACAATATAAAAACATCCTTGTCCTTAACATAAACAAAAAAAATGTCTTGGAAACTCACATCACAAGGTTGCTAGGGCGGCCTCCAAAAAACTGGGAGTTCTGTTTAGGCTGCGAGACCTTTTTTCCTCTTCTCAATTGCTCCAGCTATTACCAGGGGCCTCATCCGCCCTTGTATAAGTACTGCTCTCATATCTGGGGGGGCTCTGATTCACCCGGCTTTGGATAGGGTCTAGTCAAAGGGCCAAAAGGCTATAAACTGTTCTGCACTTTTCCAGTCACTTGATCTCCAGTTCCCTTTGCGGCGCGATGTTGGTCTTTATTCTTTTCTATAGTACCGCAGCGGCAGAGTGCTCGAGCGAACTTTCCACTCGCGTACCACCACCTACGACCGCCCTCGAGCACAAGGGTTGCTGTGTCGGCGCATGAGTTTGTGTTGGATATTGTAAAGTCCAGGGCTTGTTCGCTGCGGTGGCTTCCCGCTTTCCGCCACCTCAGTTTGTGGAAACTCTTCCATTCTTCTGTGTTCCTGCTGAATTTAATCTCTCTCACTTTAAAAGCCCTGCGTCTGTGCTCATCTGCGTAGTCTGCGTTAGTTGATGATGAAAAACTGATGTGTGCAACACCCCCGGCCTTGAATAGAGTCTGCCCGTGAGGTGTGCAACTGTAAAAAATATTATTTATATAATATTATATATATATTATATAATATATATATATATATATAGATCATATATATATATATATAAATATTATAATATATAATGATATATATATATAACATGATATATACTATATATATATATGTATATATAATATATATTACTATAATAAATAATATACTATATTATATATATACTAATATATATGTCATATATATATATATATATATTATATATAATATATATATGGTTTATTTATCTTAATATATATTAGTATATATATATATATATATATAATAGATATATATATTTATATATATATAGTAATTATATTATATAATATAATTATATATTATATATTAATATAATATATATAAATATATATAATATATATATATATAGTATATATATGTATATATATATCATATATATATATATAATATATATATTATAATATATCATATATATAATATTTATATATATATGACATATATATATTAGTGAAGCTCAACTCCGCGCAACTTCTTTAAACGCTAGGAAGGAATAGGAGTATCCGCTTTTAAACTTGGTAATATGATTATGTGTGTGATAACTTCGATCCACGCGAGTTTTAGTGGACCGTAGGTACCCCTAAGGGGTGCTGCCCCTTTAGCGTCAAATATGTCGCTACGCCCCTTGTTGCTGCTTCCTTTTCCGAAGTTAAGATTAGGTCTTAACCGAGTCCCAATCAAGCAGGTGGCCCATAGGCCCGAGTTTTGGGACCGTAGGTCACCCCCTTAAAGGGTGTTTGCCCCCTAGCGCCAAGTCAAATTCGTCCTGAAAACCAGGTTAGGCGCTTAACTTATCGGAGTGAAATTTGGATGTGAGCGTATATATGACGTAAGTCTCGGTCGTGAGACGAGATGTACACTCCCCTCTGCGTTCCCTTGTAAAGGGGGACGCTGCCCCCTAAAAAAAATTAAAATGCATCGTAGAAGGCTGAGAACTCTGGAGACAGGATTTAGAGTACCGAGTCGGAGTCGGAGTCGGATCTTGAGTCGGATCCGGTTCGAGTCCAGGACCCCACCGAGGTCCCCAGGTTGAAAAAGAGAAGAAATGCAGGATGCAAAACAGAGAAGAAGAAGGAAAGAAGAAAGAGAAGAAAAGAAGAAGAAGGAGGAATGAGGGAAGGAAGAAGAATGAGAAGGAAGGAGGAGTAGGAGAAGGAATCAGAGTTGATAGTGGCACCGGTGCTGGAGCCGTGCGGTGCCTTAGTTAATTAACATTTAGTATTTAACAACCAATGTGGAATTTGTCGTTTATATAGGATATGTTATTGTCTGCTAGTTTCGAAAAAATAATGTTTCAGCACATCAAGAAAAAAATAAATAAAAAAATAAATAAGTAAATAAATAAAATAAATAAATCAATAAATTTCTTATTCTTTTTTATTGTTTATAAACTTACAAATTTACGTTTTTAACATACCCTAAATCAGTAAATCACTAAAATCCCCCAAGCACCCAAACCACCCTCCTGTACCAAGTACTGCGTTATCTATTGATCTATTGATCTATTGATTTAAGTAAAATTTTTACCCTAACAGAATTATCATGTTTACATACCGCTAAATCAGTAACAATCCAGTAAATCAAATCACCATCCCTTCACCCTCCTGTCCCATCGTGATCTATTGTGATCTATTATTGATCTATTGATCTATTTGATCTATTTGATCTTATTGATTTAAGTCAAATTTTATACTAAAATTATCATGTTTTCCATACCCTAAATCAGTAAATCAGGTAAATCCAAATCACCATCCACCACCCCTCTCTGTCCAAGTTGCTGATCTATTGATCTTTATCTATTGGAATCTATTTGATTGATTGATCTATTGATTCAAGTCAAATTTTTACTGAAATTGTCATGTTTTACATACCCGTAAAGCAGTAAATCAGTAAATCAAACCACCATCAAGCCACCCTCCTGTCCATCCTTGATCTATGGATCCTATTGACATCTATGATTCCAAGTCACATTCGCAGTATCCTTTTGGATAAACATAAACAAAAAACAAATACTTATACAAAAATCAATCAATATATGTTAACGCTAACAAAGTTTTCAACATTAATTAAAAGCTACTAGCATCATCTGAACTATGAGTATAATACACAACGACGAAAATCCTGACCATGCCTTAAAAATGAATAAACTGTTAACGTTAAACAAAGTTCCACACACTTAACCCAGTAAAGTAACTAACATAGCATACAAGAGAACGTAACCTATTCACACATTTTTCAAAAATCACTACTATTTTACATTAACATAGTAATATTAAACAAAATATTTATCACCAACCGGTGTAATTTAATCACACAGACACATGAATATATGTTAAAACGTAACAAAGTTTTCCCAACAATAAAGCAAACCATGAGTATCAATTGAACTTACGAATGTAATGCTACAACGAACAAAACCTAACAACCTTATAAGTCCGAATAAGCAGTCAACATTTAACAAAGTTCCAGTACTTAACAACAGAAAAGTAAATAACATAGCATACAAAACCGATAATCCTATTAAACCACTTTGTCAAGCAATCTCTAACATAACAATTAATTTATACATTAACATGTAATATTTAACTAAAAATTGATCACAACATTGGTTAATTATCATGCTACATCAATCGACTATATACTCTAACAAATTAAACGTTCGCCCACCACAATAAAACTACACATCGTAACATGAACAAGAAAATAATGTACAAAGACAAAACCTAACAGAACTACACACGATAAAACTGTTAACATTAACAAAAAGTTCACACCTAAAAAACTATAAAAGTACAACCTAACATTGCATGACAAAGGCGTTAACCTATTCTCACTTTTTTCAAGCATATGCTAAGCATATACGTGTAATCTGTACCACTGACACAGTAACATTTGAGCAAAAAAAAAATGGATCATAACCTTGTCCGATACCATACTGATCAAACTAATATCTACTACTCAAACGTAATAAAGTCCACATCAAAAAGCAACATTGCGTAACATTGAACTAAGAACAACAATGTACAACGACGAAACCTAACACAACACACACGAAAAAACTGTTAACCATTAACAAATTTCCACACTTAACACCAGTAAAAAACTGAACATCATGCGAAGCGCCACAAAATCGTTAATCTATTTCATAAGCTTTTTTCCAAGCTATATCTTCACATATAAACGTTAATTTGTACATGACACAAGAATATTCAACAACAAACAGGTATCTATCTACCCTTGTCCTTTTAAAAAAAAAATTATGTCCGAAAATGCAATGTAATATAATGTAACGTAATTTAATATAAATTAACATAGTAATGTTTAACAAAAAATTTATCCATAACCTCAGCCCTAACGAATGCCATAAATCGCCCAACAAATAAAACGCAACAAAATAACCAAAGTTCTTGACGTATAGAACGACATGTCGGAGAGATGTCAACGTTATCAGCATGGGCGAAAATATAATCCGAACTGAAGAAAGATAAGAGTGTATACACAATCGCTTAAAGGTTAATGAGATTTCCTTCTTTCCAACCAAATTAGAAGATAAGAAAGCAAGAATACCGACGCCACGACGACGGAACCATATCCAGATCAAAAGTATATATATTCACGTTAGACAGTACAACAAACAACAAACAACAACAACAACAACAACAACAACAACAACTAACAACAACTAACAACAACAGTAACATAGTACAAAAATAAAGTTCTTTATAGTACTACCAACGAATATATGGCTGAACGTAACACTGTTTCACACTAATAAAGCTAACCACTAGCATTAACTAAATAAGAAAATATAATGCACAATGAAATCTCACTACTCGTAAATTAAAATAATTTTTTAATGAAAAGACTTTTTTTTTACAGTAATGCACCTAATATCATTCCTCAGACAGTGACACTGAAAGAGATAGCTCGTATGGCTATAGACTATCCTATAATTGAGTTTTAAGGTAATGCACAAAATTTGCTGAATATGGCCAAAAAAAAAAATGAGTTCTTTATTTACTACTAACAGCGAATATTTGCTAACATACAATGTTTTCATCATTAATAAACTAATACATAACATCATATAATAAGAAAATAATGTACAACAACAAACTTAACGACAAACTACCCATCTAATAACACATGTCTAAATTAACAAAGTAGCCACCCTTAAACAACAGTTAAAGTAACTAGCATTGTAAACAAAACTTTACCTATTCATTTTTTCCAAGCATATCTCTAGACATATTAACGTTAATTCTTACAATAAAAACAGTTTAATATTTAACAAAAAATTATCAAACTTTGTAATTATGTCATACCAAACCTACAGACATAACATGAAAATAACAAATTTGTATCCAAACATAACATGAAAAAATAAGTTCTTTGTGAATAAAATATCAACGTAAATTGTAATAGTTACTGATTTTAAAGCCGAGTAATCCAGTAAACAAATCATTCAACCCCCCCCACCCTCCCACCATGACCTTCTGATCTATGGATCTATTTGATTCATGTCATATTTCGAGTATATCATTGCGGATAAACATTAACACAAAAATAAGTATTGTTTATATACAACACTATCGAAGAATGCTAACGTAGCAAAGTTGTCCCATTAATAAAGCTAACATTAACCAATGACCGAACTAATATATAATGACAATGACAAACCTAGCAACAACATACGTACGAATAAACGACTAACATTAACAAACTTAACAACAGTAAACAACATCAAAGTAACTAACATTGCATACCAAAAACGTAACACCTATTCCTACTTTTTCCAAGCATATCTCAACTCATTAACGTTATTTTTACACTTGACACTGTCAAAATAGTTTAACAAAAAAATATTCATAACCATGTCTAATTATCATACAGACGAACACGAATAACTGTAAAACATAACAAATTTTATCCAAACATAAACAATAAAAATAATGCTTTAATAAATATCATAGTAAATTGTAATAGTTTACTGATTTTAAAGCATTAAATTCAGGAAATCTGTTACAAGAGACCGTAAACCACTCCCAATTTATCAACAAAATTTGATTTTTTATCTATTTTAGCTATTAGATAATGTAATCGGCAGGTATCCTTTCACATAAACTTAAGACAAAACAAACTTTTCCAATTTCTAACCATCGAATATATGCGAACGTAACAAAGTTTTTACATTAATAAACTAACATAACCATAAGCCTGAACTAAGAATATTAATGTACAGCGACAAAGCCTAACAGTACCATACGTAACGAATAAACTACTAACATTAACAAACTTCCGCACTTGACAACAGTAAAGTACCTAACCCTTCGTACAAAACGTAACCTATTCTCACTTTTTCAAGCATATCTCTAACATATCAATGTTAATTTTACATTAAACATCGTTAATATTTAACAAAAATTTAGCATAACCCTGTCTAATCAGCATACGGACAACGAATATAATGCTAACGTACCGAAATTTTACATCAACTTCGTAATATTTAGCAAAAATTCATCATAACCTCGTCTAGATATCATAATCCCCAACGAATAATTGGAAAGACAACAAAGTTTTAACCAAACATAACATAAAAAAGTGTCACTCGTCTCAAGTATAACATTCATTTGAACTAGGAATAACGTAGACATTAGCAAAATTCTCGAGCAAACCTAACATTACTCAACAAAATCTTAACCTAGGCTCACGTTTCTAACACATCATCGTCCGTTAACATGCATTCCATGCATTTCTTCTTCTTTTTTCAACTGGGGACCCCCCCTCCGGGTGGATCCCTGGACTCCGAAACCGAATCCGACTCAGAATCCGACTCCGACTCCGGCTCCTCTACCCTGTCTCTAAGTTTCAGCCTTCTACGATCATTTTAAATTTTTTAGCGGGCAGCGTCCCCCCTTACAAGGGGACGCAGAGGGATGTAATCTCGTCTCCGACGAGATTACCGTCATCATATAGCTCAATCCAAATTTCACTCCGGTAGCGTTAAGCCTAAACAAGGTTTCAGGAACGAATTTGACCTTGGCTCTAAGGGGCAACACCCCCCTTAGGGGTGAACCTACGCGTCAACCAAAACTCGCCTATGGCCAACCTGCTCGATTGGAATCGTAAGCCTAATCTTTTACTCGGAAAAAGGAGAGCCAGCAACAAAGGCTAGCATTATATTCACCTTCGCCTCCCCCCTTAGCCGGGTAACCTACTTGTCTACCAAAACTCGCGTGCGGACAGTATCACACACAATAATCACATTATACCAAGTTTGGAAAACCGAACCTCTTATCTCCTCCTAGGCGAAGAAGTTGCCGCGGAAGATTGAGGCATCACTACGTATATATAGTATATATTATATATATTAGTATATATATACTATATATATAATATATATATATATAATATAATATATATATATATATATATATATATAATATATAATATGTATATATATATATATATATATATATATATATATATATATATTAAATTGGTAAGTTAATAAAGTAGTCAGCAAAAGTTGCTATAGGTTAAATAATTATAATAATTTATTACGAATTATCTTATTGGTTTTTACTTACTGTAATTTACAATCTAGAAGGATAATATTTATTTTCAGATAATTCATAGTTCAGGATTGGCCTAAATAAATTTTTTTTTCTTTTTTTTTTTTTTAGTGAAATATTATCTAAAATCTATAATATCTGATGATAATTTTTCCTTAGAAATGGAATTGAAATTAAAATGTGTTAAGATAAAAGAAACTTGGTTTTGTATTAAAACATGTTTAAGGCTGCTTAAACTAGAATATTATTGCACTAGAATAGAATGGCGGTTACTTCTATTGATAATAATTAATTTTGATATCATTCAAAGTTTGAAAATCTAAGTATGCTATTATAGATATTTCGATCCTTTATCAATCCAATAGCTTTTTGCCAATTTGAATGATAATTGCTGAAAATGTTAGAAATATTTTGTAAGTAAGAAAAATCGTAATGGAAACCATCGGAGCCCCACAAAAAAAAAAATATTTTTTAGCAAACAAAATTTCGGTTTTATAACATTTGTTTATGGAGAAAATAATTTAAAAAATCACAGTTTCAGATTTTCATGAAATTTACATTAAATTTAAAATGAGATTTAAAAAATGAGTAAAAAATGTTATGGTTCCAAATTTCATATTCGCAACATATAAAATTACTCTTCCTGCACATTTTATGTTTTTAAATTTTATTATGAGTTTATTAAGCTGTTAAAGCATTATTATTTCACTACCATTCACTGGTCGTGGGGTAAGAGGGTGAAGTCCGCGTAGAGAAATGTTCCTGTGCCATGTGCTTATATCGTTGTTTACCATAGATTTTATTAACTATTTTCTAAATTAAAATTTTATCAAAAAAAAAAAAAAAAAAAAAAAAAAAAAAAAAAAAAAAAAATAGTCGAGTTTGAACAGATTTTGAGGGATTGTAAATTGTTTTTAGGGGGTTTCATATGGGTTTCATTACGATTTTCCTTAATTAAAACTTATTTCTGACATACTCAGTTAATTCAGTGAAATACATGAAAGGTGCCACAATTAATGGTTAGGTCTGAAATTTCTTTAGACATTTTTTAATTAAATTTTAAATAAATTTTTGCTTTATTGTTTTTCCACTTTAATAAAAAAGCTATACATTAAAATTTTAATATTCTGTATTCTTTTAATTCATATACTTATGTATGAAAATAATTTAACTTATTATGTGTGTCAATTTGCTTTAATACAGCCCTTTACACCAGCTTTTAACGTAAATTTTATATCAGAGTAGGCATTAAACCTCCAAACTTTATAATCTCTTGACACTAAAATCTCTAAATATATTCTTTCAAAAACTCTTCTTTACGACGAAAAATTATCACAAAGAAAAAGGTGTGAAGGAAAAAGATGTTTCTGAGATTTACATCAAATAAAAGATAAGCGTCGTAGAACGTGCTTCAAATCCCAGACTAAGAAATGAGGTGGTCCGAGGTGCCAAATTGCTTTTATCGCGTCAGCTTTCTATGAAAGGACGACAAGCAAATAAAAATGCAATGAAAAAGAAATGAGGTATATTTTGTGGTTAAAAAAGAAAGACGATGAAACGAATTTAGAAACTTTGAGGAGAAAAGATATAAGCAAATGATACACACACACACGCACCTACACACACAAACTTAAATATATATAT